>JAQIVZ010000380.1:0-72940 GCA_034700945.1 Arrhopalites spinosus
TTCAAAAAGATCGCGTTGCACCAAACGAAGGATATCATCGAATTCCTGGCACTTTTTTGGTATATAAATGTATCTTCAGAATTTACGAATTCGATGGACTGGTTGGCAAGCACCAGTAAAGCAAGTAAATGTTTTAGCTTACTTCAAATGTGCCTTATTTTCTTTGTTTCTTTTTTAGGTGAAATTTTTGTGGTCCTCGAGTATTGTGAACAGGGAGACATGCTTTCTCTCCTACGTCGTTGTCGAGGAATTTTTGTCAATTATTTGCAACCAGAAGCAGTTGAATCTGAAAGACGAAGTTTTGTAGAGTATCAAAATGCATCTGTGAAAAAGTTGTCCACAAAAGACATTATGAGTTGGGCAAGTGACATTGCCAGTGGCATGGAATGGATCTCCAATAAAAATGTAATTAAAATAAAATCAAATTCACCCAACTGTTAAATGACAAATTTAACATTGTAAAATTTTGTTTTGTAGGTCATTCACGGAGACTTGGTCAGTGAGCATTAAATTAAAATAGATTTTCTGAGATGCTTTAACATTTAATTTACTAATAAATCATTTGATTTCCTTAGGCTGCCCGAAATGTCTTGATAACAATGGATTTAAATGCAAAAGTCTCTGACTTTGGTTTATCCAAACAACTTCCCAAAGTTCAGCCAAGACAAGTGAGATCTATAATTTTTTTACGTCTATTTTAGTGACTAATTTTGGGACTTTAATTGTTGTAGAGTTCATATGGGGACAAAGAAAATTACTCAATTTATGTCCAGAAACTTGAAGTCCCTCTACCCCTTCGTTGGATGGCTTATGAATCCCTAAAGGATTTAGAGTTTTCCATTCAGTCAGAGTAAGCTGCCTTGAGTTTGAGTAAAACTACAGTAAAAGGCAAAACTGTGGAATGACTCCATTGTATAATTCTTGCATTAAATATTTAATAGTATTTGGAGCTTTGGAGTTGTACTTTGGGAAATATTTTCACTTGGTGACCTCCCCTACCCAGGAACAGACTGGGGATTCAATTCTTGGGAATTACTTGAAAATGGTGAACGTATGGAAAAACCAAAATACGCCACGGACTACTTGTAAATTTATATCTTACAAAAAAGTTTTTAAAAATAATTTCTAACAACTAAAATCATCATTAAGGTATACATTGATGTGCGAGACGTGGAGTTTGGACCCAAGAGCTCGACCAAGTTTTAAATTTCTCAAAGAAAATATTAATAGACATTTACTAAATGTTGTATCAAAAGAGACTTTAAATCCAACACGTCTTTAAAACGTTAACCTTCTTTTAATTTTGGCAAAAGGACATTCAACTTGTAACACTTGGCAACAAGAGTTTAAAAATATTGAAAAGACTAGATAATTAATTATTATCGTGTTTTTTTGAATTTTTGTTACACAAAGAATCATAATTTATGTATGTACATGAATAATTATAACGAATCATTCCAGAACTCATATCTATTTGTCATCATCAACGTTGTCAAATCTTGTCCATTTTTGTATTTTTATTTTGCAAATTATTAGCTATTTCATCCCTTCAGAGATTTCAAGACGAGCGTCTTCTGTCCAGTCTTCTAGTTCCGGTCATTTTTTTAAAATACTGTGACACTGTACAACTCATAGTCTGACCTCTTTACGACTAAGTCAATTATTTTTTCTCCAATATTTTAAAAGAATCTTAACAAGGGACAGTCGTCAAAGCTCGCAGTATCATAATTTTGTAGTCCACAGACAATAGAATAATAAAGCTAAATTTAATGCTGTCAAGTTAATCTGGATATTATTTCCTCCATCTTCCAGTCTTCCGGTTAAAAAATTATATATCAGTACTAAATTTCTCATATAAAATATACCAAAAAACCATGGGGGTGGAATTAATTGAAGATAATCAAACCACCATAGACAGTCTACCCAATGAAGTATGTTAAAATTGAAGATTTAATAAAATGATGATTTTTAAAATATTAATAATTATTTAATTATTGTAGATACTAGCACAAATTTTCAAGAGTCTTCCATTCATTCAATGTGAGCAGATGATGTTGGTCTCAAAACGGTGGGAGGCTGTAATTGATGAACTAGTTGGTATGTAAATTACTTCAGTAGGCCTAGATATTTTTTTAATTAATTTAATTTTAAATAATTTTTTTAATTCTATTTAGGTGCTCGTTTTTTCATTGGACGTCCATCAGAATTTTGGTCTCATCCCATCAATCATTGGCATCCCATTGACAAGATAGCCCGAATAGGAGCCTCGACCGTGTCATTTAGTGACATTGAAGATCCACATGACTTACGAGATCCAATTCCCTCATTTAAACATCCCTATCTCGTCCGTCGTCTCAGTTTTGATGGCTACCTTCGTCACAGTACTTTTGTTCGACTTTTGGAGCCCATTCGTAATTTAGCCTACTTGGAACTACATTTATCTTCGTTGGAGGACATTGACTTGAGTAAAGTTAAATTAAATTTTCCAAAACTTCAAGAATTAATCATCTCATCAAACAATTACACCATGTCACACTTGGCCAATCGTAATTTGGGTCAAATAATGGTAAATTGTACACATTTATTAGAAGTTCCCTACTTCCCTCGTCTCGTCACTCTTCGTCTCTACATTCCCATTGTTGTTCAACGTAGTGCCAAATTATTAAGAGCCCTATTCCATTTTTTAATGAGACATAACAAAACTATGACAATGTTCCTCATAAGAACGGAAGTAACTGTATCCCTCGTCACTGAAGAGTCAGAGCCAGTAGAACCATTAGACATGACCCCAGAGGTCATCATGTTAAGAACACATAAATTATCACTGTCAATATTTAGAGCAACTTTTTGGGCTGGAGATTTACCATTTCTTGAATTTTTTCGATCCATTTTGAATCAACAAAGGGAATTAACTTGGTGTGGTTTTGTCACCCATGAAGATTTTCGTCCATTTCCACAACACATTGTCAAACAAAATTATCAAACTTTGCAAAAATTACATTTATCCATTGGCGTCGTCGATGTTCTTGGAAATGGAATAACTCTCAATTGTGCCCACCTCTCTGAATGTCATTCATTAGAACATATAGGATTCATAGGGAATCGTACAAAAGATAATTCATTTGGGATTACAAATGCAGATCTTATCAATTCAGAGCTCATCCCAAAAACAGTTCAATTTGTTGAAATTTATAATATTTTAATTGGCAAAGATGATGTCAACACAATGGCGACTAAATTACCCTTACTCAAGACTCTACATTTAGAAAATATTGGGGGACAAGGAGAATTAGGTATGACGACTGAAACATTGGTGGACATAATTGAAGAGAATCGACTAGTCAAAATTGGAATTTTAGCTGGATTCAATGAAAAAAGTTTAATGAGACATACAAATAAAGAAAATGCAGCTCTCAAAATGGTACGACTATTACTAAGTAGAGAGTCCATGCCTTCCTTTGTAGCTACTTTGTATGAAGATGGAAGAATTGAATGGGGCTATGCTAGTGAGGATGAAAGTCAACTAAAATCAACTATCAACTAGACACCAGATTAACCTGATAGTTAGCTATACATTAGACATAATTCTTTTTAATTTTTTTTCTGTTGTAAAAATATTGACAACCTTTTTTTGAAAAAAAAACAGAAACTAAATTCTTGTCAATATAAAAGTTATGTCATAGTACATATTTTTGAAACAGAGAAGGACAAAATTTATAAGTGGACTTGTCTATAATAAATTGACAACAGGATATACTATACACAAGTTTTCATATATAAAAATTTATTTTTATCATATGCTTCAAATATTTATCAAAATTGAACTATTCTGGCTATTTTTCGAGATACTTTTTCTTTAGTTATGGGACATTCCATTGTGGACCAGTCAATTGGAATCATTTTGTACCCTGCCTCACTTCTGGCTCCCGTGACACCTAAATAAAAATGGCATAAAGTTTAATCTTCATACAATAAATGTAAGAGTACAAGATACAAAGCAAAAAAGTAAAAAAAATTCTACCTAAACCATCCTCGGAAGTTGACAGGATAAAATCCCCTTCACCGATTCCAACAACTCTAGCTAAAACCATGTCACCTTGACCAAAACTATGTTGAATTTCTGCTGAATCTCGATGTTTGTCTGTTATATATTCTCGTCTAATGATGCCACGCATGGGAGACCTGCGGATTGACAATCATTCTATGTCGTTTATTTACATTAAATGTAAAATAATTTCCATTCTCGTAACAAAAAGTACTTTTTGTTTAACTTTTAACTATGTTTCACATATAGGTAATTTAAAAAATACTCACCGTAAAGCACCATCATCAACATGAGTTATTAAGCAACGGGCTAAATTGTGTGTGCGAGATATGACCTAATAGATATGACAATTAAATTAATTAAATTACCAATCAACGAATTGGGTTTTTGAATTTACATCTAAAAATATAAAAGTACTTACAGTACAAGTGACGATAGATCCTACAATGGGGGCTGTAAATGGTTGTTTACCATCATTTCTTTTTACAGATATTATTGTCAGCTGAAAAAATACATAAAGAATATTCACATTTTGAACGCATTATAAAAACAACATGTCATATTTACAATTAAAAAGAATTAATTTTGTACCTCTTGTTCAGGAAACTTTTCTAAAGATATACATCCAACGACTGAGGCATAAATAAAATTTCCAAATTCGTGAGCACCTTCTCCAGCTTCATAATATTCATTTGCTACGGCTAACTTTTGACCTAGAGTACACAGACAAGTAAAAAAAATCATCACGGAACTTACAATAAATAAAAAAATATTTCCTCCTGTCAATAGGAAGAAATAACTCAGATAGCTATCTGAGTTAATTATTTTTGTACATTATATGCTATTCGGTCTCCATTATAATAAAATAAAAATTACCTGGAACACAAACAGTCCCTTCTTCAAAGTGAGAAGCGGCTGACGAACTATCACCAAGACTTTTCTTCCTTTTTGGAACTCCTTCCTCAGGATCCAGTTCCCATTCTCCATCCCCGTCAAGTACAGAGTCCAAATCAAGTACTTTACGATTATTCTTTCTTTGTTGAGCCATAGCCATTATAACTCAAACTATTTAATAATTAAAATTAAAAACTTTATTGCAAAAAATTACAGCAAATTGCCGTCTTTCAAATTCTCAGAATGGCGCCGACCATTGAGCATCTGAAATCTCGTCCAATGTAAATTTCTCCATAGGGACTGTGTGAACAAAATCAAGAAAAACGTTTCAAAATAATTACAAACTCTCATTTTTATTATTATTTTTCAAAAAATGCATGTCCCCATATACAAAGAGGGCTTCAAAATGAATTAGGTGGCCTAAATTGTGTCAAAATGACATTCAAAGACTACCTTTATTTTTTTATTCTGACGTTTGTTTAATCAATAATTGTATAAAATGATTATCCGAGAATTCTTTGATTGAAATGTTGATTCAAGAATGCAAAAGGTGATTCAATTAATTGGCTAGAATTAAAATAATCAAAAAAAACTAGTCATGGATTTACTTGGAAATACAATGACGAGAAAGGTGGAGACATCAGATGTCAACAGTCCAGAATTTCTACAGGCACGGGCTGAAAGAATCGAGAAGAGACGACAAAGAATTGCAGCTAAAATAGCCAGAGAGTAAATACAAGAGATAAAAATTATTAATCATTTAAATTCATTATTTTAAATTATTTAATTAATTAATAGAAAAGGAAAAGAAATTGACGCAGATGGATCTTCAGTTCCTTCATCACTTCAGTTCTTGGCAAAATTGGGGGATTTTGGTCGACGAGATGACAAGAAAGGTCAAGGAAATAAATCTGGAGGCTCTGAGAGCCAAAAATCACCCAAATCAGGCTATGGAAATAATAATGTCGATTATAGTGATGGTCCACTTGAAACTCAAATGGCAGAGAGTCGGAAACAACTGGAACAAATCATTTTGGATGGTGAAACACTGGTAAGTGTATTAAATATTTTCATTCGATTAATTTTAATAGTCAATAATATTATCAATGATTTTTAAATTAACAGATAACTAATGTTAAAATTGCGGCAGAATATCGAGAAAAAGTTCGTGAAGTTCGAGTTGAGGAATCAAAAAAGGACAGACTTGCACGACTTCAAGAAGAAGCAAAGGAGAGTCAAGAAATGTATGAAACGATCAATGAAAATTGGCTGTCAAATGCAGAAAAAATGCTCCCCATGGAATTATATTCAAAGGTAATTAGTTAATTATTAATTAATGTATTATTATTAAATTAAAATGTATTGTGATTAATTACTCTAATAATTTTAGATTCAAGAACAACAAAAAGCTTGTGATGACCTTTTAGAAAAACAAGATGAAGAGATTTATAATCTTCGTAAGGAATTAGAGGACAATGACATTGACTATGAAAGTCTTTTAGAAATGTATCAAAAAGACATTATGTTAATGGGAGATCGTATCGACGATAATATTGACACCCTTCGGTCTGCTTTCATGGAGGAACTTGAATTGATTGAAGTACATAAATATTTTTAAAAATTGCACAAAATAATAAAATTCATTTTTATTAATTAAATTTATTTTCAATTAGACTTACACAGTGCAAGATCGTGAGCAATTATTGGAAGACAATCAAAAAGAATGGATGAATTTACTCAAAGACTATGAAGAATTAGAAAAGAAATCTTTGGAACAACGTAAAGATGATGCTCTAAGTAAATTTGAGAGACTCACTGATTTGTATGGAAATGTCAAACAAGAAGCTCGACTATTAAAAAATCAAATGCAAAATGACATGAGGGTAAGAAAATTTAATTAACAATTAATTAAATACTGATTCTAATAATAATTAATTTTTGAAATTCGCAGACATTATTTTGTGAGAGAGAAAAAATAAAATGTGCCATACAAATCAATTTGGAAAAGTTGGACTATAATTTAGCAGTACTCCGTAAAAGAGAGGAGGAGAATATGAAGATGAAAAACAGCATGAAAAGGCTTTTACTCAAACTTCAAGATCGATTTAATGACAAATCAAAGAATTTGAGAGATAAAGTTGTCAAAGGAAAGAAAGAAAGTAATAAATTAATCAAAGAAATTCGACGGCTAGAAAGTTTGTGTGATGATGCCAAAAGGAAAACTCTTCATATTTATGCATCCGACTTTCATAAATTTATTGATTTGTGGCAATTAAATGAAGAAGAATGCCGAGAGAAAATGTGTCGATTATTAGGCAGTGAAAGATTTATTGTAGAAGAACAACTAGGAACTGGATTTGTAGAATTGGACATGTCCACTCTTGATGAACGACCACAAGAAGTTCAATGTGTCTTTGATAAAGTTGAATGTTGTTGTGGAGGGCCTCCCAAGGGCACCTTGAACAAAGGAAAAAGTAAATATTATTTTGAAATTCACTTTGAAATCATTAATTCATCAATTTGTTGCTATTAAAATTAAATGTTTTGATCAGGTGGACCATTGGAATCTGCAAAGTCTAAGGTCGTGTCCACCATGTCTTTTCTCAGTGAGTCTCCAAGTGAAGAAAATAAAGTAGAGCCACCATCAAGAGCCAGTCTTTATGTTGATCCTGCGAGTGAATTTGTAAGCAAATTTCTTTTTTTCTTCGATGCAAATCATTTTAGATGTGAAAGAATTTAAATTTAATTTAAATTATTAATAATTTTTCCAGGAATTCCTTCCTGGACCTGACCCAGGTCCAGCCATTCAACGTCGACTCATGAAACACATTACGAATGTGGTTTGCGACCAAACTGGATTCTTACTAGAAGAAAAATTGAGAAAAATCATGATGCCCATGATAGACTCTGAGAGACAATTAATTCACATTGACACTGTTCTTCAGGTTCTTGTCCCTCTTTTTAAAAAAAATAATTACAATACAATTAAACTAAATAAATTTAATTATAGGCATTGGGAGTGAGACATATTGATGAGATGCAAATTTTAGCTCGTTATCTTCTAAAGTACAGTACCATTATGAAAGGAATTATTTCAAAGGTATTTTTTTTAAATTAATTGTGATTTGTGATTTCAATCATTTTTATAAACAATGCAATTAATTTTACTGTAAAAAATTTACAGCCAAGTCTACCAGAACCAGATGTGCATCAGATAAATGTGAGTGACCTGGGTCTCAAGAAAAAGTCCAAATCTTATTCCCCACAAGAATGTGACTCCCTGACAGAATTAGCCAATGAAAAAATAGATCAACTCAAAGAGCAAATGAGACTCACTCCAACCATCAGTGAAGAAAGTAATTTGAATGAGACAGGGCCCAAGTCGATTCCATCCTCTGCCATGGACATTTTATCCGAAGCTGCCTTTCAAAATGTTGAAGGAATTCAACAAGTTCGTGATATTCCTCCTTCTACTACACAACTAGTCAAAAAGACAACAGAGCCAGGATTAACTTCCGGTGAGTCCGATGGCCTTGACTCAACACCATCAGTTCTTCGAATAATTGAAGAATTTTCATCTGACGAGTCTCTCGCACAGGTTCTCAAACAAGTTGAGAAACATACAAAGAAAAATAAATCAGCTCATGATCCCTCAATAATTCCTCAAGTTGAATCCTCCTCAAGTTGCTCTTGTGACTCTTACATTGGCGGAAGTGCCGACAGTATTTCATGTGGGGATACTTGCTCACAACAAGAGGATGACCCTTTGTAAGTTTATGATAAAATTAAATTGATTAAATTAATATTCCCGATTCCCGAATATTTTTTGATTAGCCGTTCAAATAAAGCAACAGTACTCAGTTGGGTCACTGAAGTGGCTGCTGGTTTGACCTCGGATTGTCACACAACGGGACAAGAGTACCGAGGAGAGGATGAATTGTATATTGAAGAAGTTGGTGAAGATGGTTGCCATATTGAGACTATACCAGTTAGAGGGGAGGGGGGTGTTAGTGGAGCAGAGTCTTTGGTGGCAGCGGATGACGAATTGACAGAAGATGAAGAAGGGGAACAAGAATTTAAAAAACAAACGACCCCAGTTAGGTCATCATGTGGTCCCTCTGATGCTTCCGGTATGTCACTAGCCTCCCGGAGTTCTGGCTTGGACAGTACAGAATTTTTTTATATTGAACCCAATGATGTTCTTCGTGCACTGGCTGCCTTTTGTCGAGATCATAATGCTAAAACTAAGACGTAAGTGTATTAATTATTATTTGCAATAATTAATATTTGTAATGGAATAAAATAATTTGTTATTTTTATTTGTAGGGAACTTCCAACCAAGTCTGAGGTGTATCAAGCTCGAATGAACAAAATTTGTTTTCCACAAAGAGAATCCATTAAAGAGTATTGGGATAAATTTATTGTTCTTCTTGACCCAAAGAGTAAACAATTGTGGGAAGGAATTCAAGATGTTTTTCTCGAATATGATGAAAATTTAAGGAGTAAGTGGACAAACTAATTTTTTAAATGAGATGGATTTTAATAATAATTATTATTATTATTTACAGTTCGAAATAAATTTGTTGAGGACATTGTCAAGTATTACAGACAAAATTACGAGTTGAGTCATTTACTCAAGAAACATATAAATGTACAGAAATGTCAACCACGAATACAAATTGGGCCATTTAATGAAGCGGAGCTTCCATTTTGTGACTACCCTGATTCTCAACCTTTGCATCAAAAACATAGACCAAAATTTCCACCCTGTCCAACTCCAAGACAAAATATACCCACTCTCCATCCTCAAATTAAAGTTGATGGGGATAATATCAATGAATAGATTTAATGACAGTCTTTTTTGTTGTTAATTGTTTATAAATGACCAATATTGAATTAAAATATACTTTGGTCAATATTAATATTTAATACTGTGCATCTCCCGTGCTAATTTTTTTATGCAAAAAAATTTTTACATTGCTAAGATTCTATTTCTTGTTGGGCTTTTCACAAAGTATTTTTGTAGTTTGGAAATTCTCAAGCAAAATTGCAAGTTCGTGTGCGTGAGGGTCTCTCAATAATTCAATTTGTCTTTGAGGAAATTGAAACTTACAAAAAATTCTCATACTTGACTTTTTATAATGATGAGAAACTTATAAAAATGAATTTAATTTGAACTCTACAACTTTTCTCATTTGCATTGTAACATTTACCCTGGAGTGTATTCTCCATTGCAAAAATAAATTAGGGGGCATTGCATCATGCGTTCAAAAATGGCTTTTTGCAAAATTTCACAAAATCCCTAATAAATTCTATTTAAATTATGACGAAAGAGTAAGAGTGAATTTCACACGAAGAAAAGAGTCTTAAAATTTTCGGAAAGTACTGAAATGAGATAATTTCTTTCAACTTACGTAAGCAATGACGTCTTTGAAGGAGTTCAAAGGTCAAAGAAAGTGTTTGGTCACGAACTAAGCTTTTACTTGGCGCGTGCACAAAAAAAAACCAAAACAATAATAGAGACAAAATTAATGAATGTACATACGTTTGTACCTAAAAATGAATTTCAGCATAGCTGATAAAATACACAAAGACCGTCAAGACCCTTTCCATCATTCAATTATCTGTCAAATTATCATTCGCAAAGTATTTTTTTCTGGTAATCATGTTCCAGACTGCGTGCCAATAAAAATGAAATTTTCCATCTCTGCTGCTATGAACCCTTTCACTATATAGCCGCTATAGTTAATTAATAATTGAGTATGAAATTTGTACATAATGATGTTGACAGGGGTGGGTCTCATGGTTAAGGAGAATTATATTCTTTGTGTGAATTTCTGAATGTTGATGCAGGTGTTTGATAAAAATCATTACTAAGAAGAAGCTTCTTTAACTCTCTAGTTTCTAACTTTATAAGATTCAGTTGTCTTTTAGACACCTGTTCTAACACTCTTGCTCTTCAATAAGATCTTGTCAACTTTGTATTCTCCTTTAGTGAAAGTGATAAGTTGAAAAAATTGGAAAATGCCATTTCGGGAATTTTTGCCCAACATGTGTCGTTCTGCGGAGGAGACTATTGTTCCGGAGGAAGCAAAAATTAAGCATGGTACTTAAACAAATAATGTTATATTTGTTTATTGAGAATTAATTAGATTAAATTCTGGATTTTTTAAAAATAGAACTTCCTCATTGGTTAAAAGGAAATTTTATAGCTGCTGGGTAAGTTAGTTATATAATTATTTTTCAGTGATTAGTAATCACTGATTACGAAATACGAATGAACGTAAATATAGCAAATTGTAAATATTGTAAAAAAATTAAATGCTTAGACCAGCAAAATGGGATTTTAATGGCTTCACATTGAATTCTTGGCTTGACGGATGTTGTGCATTGTCAAAATTTACTATTCTTCCAGATGAAAAGATTTGTCGATTACAAAAAAAGTTTCTTCGAACTGGTATGCTCTACATATGATAATTTAATTTTTTTATGAATAAAATGTCTTTTATTTGTGAAAAAAATGAAAATTTTTATTGAATAGATTATTACAACTCACTGATGAAGGTCGGAAAGCCACTTGTGATTAGTTTTGGAACACGAGCTTTTCGTGACGATGAAATAAGTGGCAACAGGTTTGTGTTTCGCAGACAATTACTTTTTTTTCAGTGATGTCACTAATGCTCATTTTATTTTTTTCAGAAAGAGTTTCATTTCTCGGTTAATTTCCAATTATGTAAGTTTATCTAAAAAATATGTATCTAATAATTTGACGAAGTAATTGTGAGAAATCATTTAATTTGTTTCCATTCTTGATCTTTCAATAATGAGCAGATTATTTTGGAGCAGGCAGATAATTGTGGAAGTATAATTCATATTTCTGACAAAATGTTTGCAATGTACGGTGAGACTTGTCATTGTAAGTTTTTTAAAATTATATTTAACATTATTTTGCACACTGAAAATGAATTTAAATATTTTTAATGTCGTTCTCTGTCTGTCTAGGTCATCCACTTGATTTATCCAACTTGAACTTGGTTCATTCAGACAGGATAGACACGACCAAGACAAAGGGAATAATTAATTTTTTAAGTCATGGACTGCACGATAGTCAAGGGAATCTCTTTAATGTTGGCTTGACCGTGTCACCCTATGGTGGTTGTAAGACAAATGTAGTTAAAATATCCAATCCTCATTCCTCAAATAAATACCAAAAGGGTGCTAAAATTCGTATGAAGGATTTAATGAAAACAGCAGAAATAGTTGCCTCTTGGCCAAATAGACATGCCACCACGGTCAACTTTGTTCACAGGTCAGTTGAAATAATGACAGTGCATTCGTCTTTGGAAGAAATCACAATTAATGATGTAATTTTTTAATTAAATTAGTTTTGGAATGACTGAAAATTATATAATCTACATTGACCAACCGTACTACACCTCACTTCTTAGTATCATGACCTCCACAGTCAAAGGTCAATGTTTTAAAGTGAGTGCAATATTATTAATAATAATTTATTATATTTAAAAAAAATTAAGAATCTGTAGTAAAATTGTAAAATGTCAATCAATAATTAAAAAATTCTTCACTGATTTTAGGATATACTAAAATGGCATCCTGAAGAGAAAAGTATATTTAAAATTGTGGATAAAAGGACAAGTCAAATATTTCCACTGTCAATTTCATCCAAGGAACCATTTTACTTTAATCATGTCATTAATTCCTATGAAGAAGATGATCATGTGAGGACATATTTTAAATTAATTTTGATCTCCATGAAATATTTAATTGTAATTAATTTCGTTGTACAGATAATAATAGACATAATGACAGCTGCAGACCCTTCATTTTTTGAAGCCTGGAATTTATCAAAACTTCGTAACAAAATATTTGAAGACAGTGCCCCAATGACAGCCCTCCGTTTTGTCATTCCATTAAAACCGTGCAATTCCAGTGAAAAAAATCTCGTCACTCTTCAAAATACATGTGCCTCAGCCCACAAAGATGGTCCAAATTCCATCATGATAGTCCCCGAACGTCTAACCCTAAAAGAAGGAATGGAGGGACCAGTACTAAATCCAAAATATTTTGGAAAAAATTACACATTTTTCTACACTGGTCAAACATTTCAAGCCAGTTTTTTTGGTCAATTAGGAAAATTCAATGTCAAAACAAAAGAATGTGTTGGACACTGGAAAGGTGACCCACATCATTGTGTAGGTCAACCAGTTTTTATTCCCCATCCTCAAGGCTCTCAAGAAGACGATGGAATTGTATTATCAGGAGTGACATCAGGAAAGGATGATTGTCCATCATTTTTATTATTTTTAGATGGAAAAACGTTTAAAGAAATGACAAGAATTGAATTTAAAACACAAATACCCCTTCATTTACATTCATATTTTTGGGGACCTGAATTGGTTGATTGTTGAACTAAAATTGAATTGGTTCTTGTTTGTTCAACTCATGAGTTGGACTCATAAATAATTTTATACTCGACTTGAGACAATCAACGTTATATATAATACTATAGTTAATTAATGTACAATTATACTTTTTAATGTTAATAAAAAAACACTAAAAAATTTTTATCGTGGACGCTTTGAAACGTACAAGTCGAGTCTTTGAACTCGGAGTAAAAAACTTGACATGTATAAAAAAAGAAATAATATTAACAAGTTTTAATTGTAATGTAAAATAAATTTCGGAGTAAAATGGAGAGCTACAATCATTTATTATTTAACTGTGTACTTGTCTACAAATGTTGTAATATTTTTTTTTACCCTACTTCTAGTTTAGCCATTGTAGACTAGTACTAAATAGTTGTGCAGCGCAGGAGTTATTACATTGTGTGTGGATTGAATAACATATGTTCTATATTATTTTTAAATGTAGTCTAGAGTATAACCGTAAACTTTCATTCACTAGAAGACTATAATTAATAACAATTTGAAGATGTATCATCAACAAAAAAGTGTTTATTATCATGTTTATATTAAATATTTCATATTGTGTCGGAAGTTTCATGACGTTTAACCAAACTCTTGACAATCAAATATGCCATCCACTGAGAAATCACCAAGTATCATAAATACAATTATTTTAATTATAATACAAACATTACAAAGTGTAATTTTCAAAAAAAAACACTAGAGACAGTACGCCACCACCAATTTATTATTTTATAGTACATCATAGTTAAATCAACTTCATTTGTTAAGAATGAAGATTAATGCTTCTTAGTTTGTCCAATTAGTGATCAAATGTGCAATGAGACGTGAGTTGAAAGTTTTCTCGTTCTGGGGAAAATAACGGCAGTTTAATTTAGAGAATTGTTGAAATTAATTAAATTTCTCTTTTATAGGCGGTGGGCCTAGAGGTGGGGGTGGTGGTGGTGGAGGTGGCGATCGAAGAGGTGGTGGAAGCGCCATTAGGTTAAAAATAATTTAAATGTTGACAATTTATTTCTCTTAATTAAATACACAAATTCAAAATCATTTTTATAGAGGTGCACGACCACCTCGTCCGAGTAAATTTGAAGAACATGGTACAGTCACTAATTTTTATTTTACAAGTACAATTTATTTAGTTTAAATATTTTTTGGGGGGTCAAGATGTGGTCAATTCCCGACCTCAAGCGTTACCATCAAGAAAACCTGGGGGTGAACCAGATAATGCACTTCCGTCCAAGAAGGGTTCTAGTGGACTGGAAGTTGCTTTGAAAGCAAATTATTTTAAACTCCATTCAGGAGCCAAATGGTCCCTTTTTCATTATCGAGTTGACTTTAAACCTGAACTTGATCGAACATCAGAGAAAAAAGAATTATTTTCAGGTATAATAATTAAATTATGACAAATAATTTGTAAATTAATTAAAGCTCAGCTAAAAAAACGTCAACTTAAGTATTATTTCTTGTTGATATTAATTAAAATTATTTACAGTTCATAATCAAATCATTGGGTCAAATATATTTGATGGACACTCTCTTTATGTGGCTCACAAGCTTCAACCTAATGTTTGTTAATTTTATTTTTTTAAATTGTAATTAAAATTAAATGTGGTTTTTACTTTAGCCCATGATCCTCTACTCTCAACGTAGAATGGAGAAGGTTCAGGTTGTCATTCGATTGGTTGATACTTTGGAACCCTCAGGTACTTAATTGGAGGAAAAAATTATTGTAATTTACAAAACTGATTAATTTAATGTTTCTCTCAGATCCAATGTATCTGAATTTTTACAACATAATTGTGAGAAAATGTTTGTCACTCATGAAACTGGAGGAAGTGGGTCGTCATTTTTATGATGATAAGGCAGCCATTGAGGTCATGATCTCTTCAATAATAGTTTCCTGATATTTAAGTTTCTCGTGTTTAAAAAATTGCATTAATTAAATTCAGATTCCTCAACATCAATTAGAACTTTGGCCTGGCTATATAACATCAATGAGAAATCATGAATCTGACGTTCTTCTCTGTGTAGAAGTCACTCATAAAATAATTCGGAAGGAAACTGTGCTCAACATCATTCATGCCATTCGCAGGAGAAATGATGGGAATAGTGAGGTGTCATTTTTTTAGTCCTGCAATATTTTTTTCAAATTTACAATGAAATTAATCACATTTAACAGCGAATCATCAAAGGAGAGTTACTAAAATTCATTGTAATGACAAAATACAATAAAAGAACTTATCGAATTGACGACGTCAAATTTGACCTCACCCCAATGAGTACATTTGACCAAAAGGGAAAAAAAGTGACTTACATGGACTACTACAAGTCTCGCTATCAATTTGACATTCTTGACAAGGATCAACCACTCCTGGTGTCCCTTCCCAAGAAAAAGGACATTCATCGTGGAGTTACAGGGCCAATATTTCTTATACCTGAACTATGGTGAGTTAAAATTGTACATTAAACTATAGTTTGTATTTATCAAACTATTTTCTACAATAGTCACATGACTGGCTTGACAGAGAATCAAAGAAAAGGTATATTTACACGTAGTATAATAATTGAACCATTTTAATTGTTCTACAATATAATGCCTTGTAAATTAAATACGTGCACTTTATAGTAGTAGTAGTACTGAGTATAATTATCACAAACTAATATAATTATTTGTGACAAAGACGTCAATCTAAATCGGGATCTCTCCAGTCACTTCCATATGGAGCCTTGTAAGCGTCAAATGAATGTTTCCAATTTCATGACTCGGCTCAATACAACAAAAGGAGTACGGCATGATTTATTATTATGTTCTTCATATTGAATTTTTTTTAAATGCAATAAAATAATTTAATTAGGTGGTCAAAGAACTAGAACAATGGGATGTAAAATTTGATCCGAATTTAGTTGAATTAAATGGACGGACATTACCACAAGAGGAAATTGTATGGTCAAATAATGCCAAGTCAAAATCATCTTCTGTTAGTGGAGGTGCCACACAAGCATTTCCAGAGTGGAGCAAGAATCTTAAAAGTACCTTAATTAATTTAATTAAAATATTATACAAGGGTCACTAATTTCAGTGCACTGAAAAATGTTAAAAAAAATTAATCATAGCTTCTCATATGCTACGATGTGTCGACTTGAAGAAATGGGGGCTCATTTATATGGCTGATGATAATTCTAGGTCAATTTTCTTTCTTCTTTTTAAAAAAAAGATATTAAACTTTATTTTAAGAAAATATTTATTTTGTATTTTTCAATATTGGCTTTTTTAGAGTGGCAGACTTTCTCAAGAAATTGGACGCAATGGGAAGATCCATGGGATTTGTTTTTCAACCTCCAATGATGAGGTCAGAAGGATGAAAGAATGAATATTAATTACAACATTAAAATTATTCTATTTTTATTTACAGAAAAATTACAAGACCACCTGGGTCAAATATGGTGGCTCCACAAAGTTTTGTCAAGGCCATTGATGAAATCATGGAGGTACAACAACAACGAGCTCAAATGATTTTTATCATTCTCCCCACCAATAAAATTGATTTTTATGGAGCTGTCAAGAAAAGATGCTTTTTAGACTATGGAGGTTTTCTACTATTTTTATTTCAAAATTATTTCTGTGAATTATTATATTTAACTTTATTTGTTTTTTTGATAAATCTTTTTCTAGTTCTTTCTCAGTGCTTCTTGTCCAAAAATGTTAGCAAGCCTTTGGAGAAATTGGAAGCAAGTAAGTACGTACAAATTTTTTTAATGGTCTATTTATTTACATAAATATTTTTTTAATTAGTCATTATGAAGTTGGTGGTACAAATCAATACTAAATTGGGTGGTGAACCTTGGACAGTGGCTATTCCTCCAAGGGTCTAAAAAGAACTCATTTTCCGGTTTTATGATTTTGAATAATTATTACAAATTTTTTTTAGGCCGTCATGATCATGGGCTTTGACGTGTATCACAGTGGGGGTGGTGGAGGGTCTGCTAGGTAAAATTGATTTTTAAAATAATTATGAAAATAATTGTGAAATGATCAATACAAGTTCATCATTATATGAACAGTGTTGGTGCTTTAGTTGCATCAACAAATCAAGCTTGTACATCATACTACAGTTGTGTCTCATTCCATAAATCTAAGAATGAATTGTCCTCCAATCTTTGTACTGATGTAGCCAGTAAGTTTTTTTTCTAATTAATAATTCACTACAAAATTAATTAATCTCCTTTTTTTGTTTCGTCTTCTAGAAGCGTTGAATGCGTATAAGGACGTTAATAGGGGACTACCAGAAAAGATAATTATGTACAGGGATGGTGTTGGTGAAGGACAACTCACGTAAATATAAACATAAATTGGAAATTATTGTCTAGTATTTGTGATAAAATATTTAATCATTATTTGAAAATTACAGCTATGTTTACAACACAGAATTGAAGCAAATTAAGGTATACTTTTGAATGAATTTTAAATTCATAAATAATTTATATCATTTATACATTGTTTAGATGGCCGTTGATTCAGTGTATAAAAAATTGGAGAAGCCTATACCAAGATTCTGTTTTATCATTGTCACCAAGGGAATTCATACACGTTTCTTTACATCGCCTTTGAGGTAGAAAGATTTAATTTTAATTAGAAATTAGATTTAATTCAATGTAAAATTTTACAGTAAAAATCCAAATCCGGGCACTGTCGTTGATGACGTCGTCACTCTCCCAGAGAGGTGAGTAATTATTGTTTAATTATAAAACTTTGTTTTTTTTATTGGCCAATTAATTTACTGAATTTGAATTGATATAGGTATGATTTTTACATTGTGTCTCAGAGAGCTCGACAAGGAACCGTCTCTCCAACAGCTTACAACGTCTTGTATGACACACTTGGATTAAAACCGGTTAGCAATTTGTTAACGGTTCTTAATTATAGCCACAAAATTAAAGAATGTTGTATTTAATTATTTGTTTTGAAATTAATATTTAGGATTTAATACAAATTTTGACATTCAAATTGTGTCATCTCTACTTCAATTGGTCTGGTACGGTCGCTGTTCCAAGTGTGGTTCAGTATGCTCACAAAGTAAGATAAAAAAGTCTGATTTCATACAAAAAAAACGAAAAATTAAATTATCACAACAGTTATACATAATTAATTTTTTGACATTTTGTATTAATTCTAAAAATTTAGCTCGCCTTCCTGACAGGAACAGCTATTGGTGCACCAGCCAACAGAAATTTGTCTCATTTGCTTTATTTCCTTTGAATTTTACATTTTCACTGTCCATGCATGATGTTGAAAGAGTGATTTTCTTTGTAATGCATAATAATATGACAAACATATTCACAATAGAAATAACTGTTATTGAAATTATTTAATCACTTGGTCTTCTTGCTTTGTTTGACACACTAGCAATAGTTTTAAATAAAAGCATCATCCATACAATCCCCTTGATTCCTATATAACTGTCTGCTGTAATAACTTGCCCTAATATAGTAAAAAATTTATTATTAAAATATCGAATGGTGGCTTCCAGTACAGCTTCCGATGATTTGGCTATAATTCCTATAATAAAGTCTACAAACTCCATTTGACCTTGACTGTCCATTTCATTTTGACTTTTCGTTCTACCAGAATTGATCTCTTGACTATATTTGACGGAACCAAACGTTAACTTTGTACATTTTTGGGATAAAATGAAGGACTCTAATAATGAGTTGACTTTCTCCACTATTCGAGCCCCAATTGGTTTAAAATTAATGTTGAGATAAACTTCCTCCTTCGTGACAGCCAAGATAATCAATTTCACATTTAACCTTGTATAAATTATACCACGATAGAATGTAATTTCCAAAATAGTAATCCACTGGTTGTTGAACAAATCCAGTTTTGTGATATTTAAAAGGATGACATGACTGATTTCATTAATTTGTGGTGAGCTATACAGTCACCCTACAACTTAATTAGTTGATGATTATTTTCATCTGTAGTAATAGATAGTATTAATAATGATAAAACAGTAATGAACAAAGAGTTTTCATGTATGCCAAGTTGGCCAATAACAATTTATTAAACTTTGTTAGTTTAGAAACATCATGTAACATTATTGCAATATGAAACGTTTACATAATATATCCTAATTTTACCGAGACCACGAGTATCGAGTGGACAAGTCTTTACAGTCATAATGTGTGTATGATTTTATTCTAAATTCATATACAGTACACTACGACTACAAATTACAAACTCTTTTAATCAGTTCACGAAGTACAAAAATCATTGTTGTAAAGTCTTTTTTTGTCTCTTTAATTTCAGTGATAAGTTACAAAATATTCCATTTATTAACATAAATTACAGTGATACATCACAACAAAGTTCGTACATACGACAGACTTTTGAATTTCTGACAACAAACGACAAGATCAAGTTCTCTCTTATAATATAATTCACTAAAGCTACTTCGTCTAACTGGAGTGTATTTTGTACCCCTATAATCTCACAATGTAAGTAATGATAAATTATCAAAGTAAAGTTATAGTTAAGGCTTCCTTTTGGCATTACAAATTGCTTATTGAGATCACAATTTTACATATCTTTGCGTTGTCTGTTCTAGCATGAACAAGATCAATATCAAAGAATCACAACATTTTAATTAAAAAATAATTTCGTGATTAATTTATAATTCATGAAGCTAAATTTCATGTACTTTACCTATACTTTCAACAATGTAGTTTTTGAGCAAATAAAATAATACGGAAAAGAATTTACATTCAAAATTAATAATTTAATTATTACGTGCGATTTCGATTTGTTTCGCAACAGTTTTTACCCGGGCAAATTTCTCTTCAGTATAAAATGCATCCCTTGTTGAAGGGATAGGAGGACCTTTGTATGGTTCTAAACATGTACTAGTGACAGCCTTTGATTTATGAGGGTTATTGGGATTACTATTAATAGGACCCATATCAACGGTATCGGTCGCTTTCATTTTTAATCCATGTTCATTCACTTCATGTTGGTAACACAGGTTTAAGGTAGGGAAACCGCAGAGACAAGTAGGACACTTGAAAAGATCCACAAATTGATGACGTCTGTGATGAAAACGAAATGATCGAGGCCTTTTAAAATGTTTGTTGCATATCTCACAGTAATAATCTGTTTGTGGTAAATTTTTGTAATTGTCATCCTCATCGTCATCATCACAAAGATCGTAACATTCATAACCCTTTGAGTCTTCAGCATATCTAATTTTTGTACTTTCGTCACCATCAACTTCACCATTGACTAGTTCACCGTTCCCCTCGAAATCATGAGAACTTTCTGCTGAGGAATTTGAACTATCATTTGAGTCATCATTGCCAATCTCAATGTTCCTTGAATTTTCTCCTTGTTGTGAAGCGAGAAGCTGGAGGGATTTTTTTTGCTGATTGACTCTTGGAGAACCTACAACGATAAAGTTATTTTTATTTTAAAAATTGCATTCAACATAAAAGGATACAATTTGACTGTGAAGAAGCTTTACTAACAAATTGTTAGTAACACTACTAACCTGCAGTTGACATTCGAAATACGCTTCTATTTCTTGGTATTGCAAACACTAAAAGAAATTCAAAAGATTACACAAAAATATTAGAGAATAAGTCGACATGGGACAATCAAAGAAGAGAAACTAACTCTTTTTTCAGTGCATATTAATGAAACAAGGGAAAACAATTATTGGCATGAAAAACACACCTGGTGAGACTGCAGAATTCAATGGAGGAGCAGTATCCACAGGGAGATTCGAAGTAAACATTTGTGATTGTGATGTACTGCATTGTAATACAGACTCGACATTTTTTCCATCTCCTTTTAATTTCTTGGTTGGAGGTGAAGTGGGTTCCATTGATTCCAATTCTACTTTAATTGGTGTAGTTTTGGCCGGTTGAATTTGCTCCTGCTCCTTCGCCTCAGATTCCGCTTCATCGTCAGATGTTAACAGAATAACTGCAAGAAAAACAGTTTCAATCAAATGAAAAGGAATAACAAAGAAATCTGAACGTATTTTAATCGTATGTCCATTAAATTATGATACACTTACTACTTTCGTCAATGGGTCCTGGTGGAATGTCATCATCATCGTCGGATGACAGGTCAATGGGATCAATTTCGATGGGATTTAACATTCTCCTCACCCTTAATTACTAATTATCTAAAGCTAATTTCGATTTTGCACAAACAGTTGGTTTTTTCTTCTTTTTTTTCTTTGCAAATTTTTCGAATTCGTGCGTCGACAAGGATGGCTGGAAGTTGCGGGAAGTGATCATTTTGAACTGGACATTGAATTTTTATTTTTGTCAAAAATTGGGAAATTACGGGATAATGAAAATTATACAGAACTTAATACATACGGTAAAAGGATAAATGTATCTTTTGAGTCAAAAACGTGCCTTTATCCATGGCAGATGGAAAAGAAGAAGGAAAAGACATCATGGAGACTAATAGAGAGTGTAAATAATAATCCGGAAATGGATTCGAAGATTCAGTCAATTATTAAAAGTTTTTCAAGTGGTCCTAATACTTCATCTGCTGAGCAGAATATCTTTGATGCATTTAAGATTCAGTATCCCCAAAACTCTGAACTATGGACTTGTTTTTCACTCCTGACAGTAGTAGTTATATTATTGTTGTTACTTGTCATTTTACTTCCCTTCATTTCTGACTTTAAAGTATTAGTTGGTATAAGCTGTGTATTAGCTATAATTATTCTAAGAAGAATGCGAACAACCGTAAACGCAGGTGAGAATTTTATTTACAACAATGTACAAGTTTTAATATTAATTTATACCGGTTGATTTTTACATTTTAACTTTTTTCCCTTGTAGAAAAATTACTCATTCTTCCAAAGTTGGGCCTCCAAGTTACTCAAGAGACCTTATATGGTCAAATTGTATCAGCTCAATTTATACCTACCTCTAATATTAAGGCTATACTGATCAACGAAACCATTAAGATGGTAAGTTTTGAAAATAATACTACAATTCACAATTACAAACTTGATACATAGATTACAAGAAGAGTAGATTATAAAACTGTATTCTCCTTTACATGACAGCAACGGGTAATTTCTTACTTGGCCATTATACTTCACACACCAAATTCGAGGGGTCGTACTATTATTCCAGTATTTGAGGTTGTCCATGTTTTATATTCACAATATAAAAGAATTAAAATGTGCAAAAAGTAAGCAATCTAACCCTATAAAATTTATTATTATTATGAATACAGAAAACTCTTCCGAGACTACGAACCCTAGAAAAAGTCTACCAACAAGTTGTGTTATTTCTGGAAACAAAGAAAAAGACGACGACAGCAATAAATACATAAGGCCAGTTATACTTAAATATTTCAAAGTACTCATATTATACTTTGGAATTAACAAAATATACGTTACTACTTATTGATATTGCTTATTTATGGGACACATTCATAATAATAAATATTATTCTGTCATCTTTTATTGATACACATCTTTTCTATATTTGTATCAAAGTTTAAAAAAAAGATGTGAAAAGTAGAAATGATATTCAAATTGAACATTAAATGTACAAGCTGAATTTTACTTCATCAAAAGTTAGAAAATTTTCTCACATAATTCTTTTTATTTCTCTCTACACAATTAATGTTAAGAAAAACTAAAGACAATGGTTTCAAAAAGTTAAATACATAATTATTAGAGTAGATAAAAAAATAGTTTGGTTAATAGCAAGATTTTCACATTTCAACTCCATTGACCAACGCTGTATACTTTTCCTTAACCATTAGAGAACATTTCCTTGTGAACATTTGATCGTAATAGCGTATCCATTTATTAGCAGCCCATTTCCGTCCTATATGAATTAAAATGTTTTGAATTATTCATGTAAGGGTCTTCTTTAGAATTTATGGACACAAAAAATATTAAGTGTTATTACCTATAATGACAGGACAGCCGCCGTGAAAACTATTCATATCTACACCCATATCCGTGTCCACATTGTACCTAGAAGGACCATTTTGGATTTAAACTAACAGTGTGATGATAATTATTTCATAAAAGTTGTTATAAAACTAACCAGTATATGGCACTTCCTTTAATAGGTTCCACCGCAACACCAGCCACTGTAAAAGCTGTATGACCCCCTGCTTCCACATCCGATAACTAGCCAGAAATAGTTGACATTTACAAATTTTTACACAATTATTTATTTACTTTGAGAAAACATACATAGTAAAAAAATGTAGCCAGTCTGTCTCCATTTATTTCAATTATATTATTCAATATAAGGGCATCTTTATGGATGACGTAGTGACCTCCTAAAAAATTCAAAAATTAGATTTAAAAATGAAATTTTAGCCAATTACTATAATTCTCAATTAATTTTTTGACTATCACCAAAAGCATATGATAGGACCTAAAAAATTGAAAACATAAATTAAAAAAACAGGACATTATTTTTTTGAAGATAAAATACTCATGAAACAAAAATAAAAATTCTCACTTGTAATTGTTCTTGAGCACTCCATGCCTTCAGATCGAATCCTGTCATCCTGGACACGGATTGTGAAATGGGAATCAGTTGTGGATCAGTCAAATCTCGCAACCACGCTTGGACGGAACTTCTAACCTTAACTGTAACTGCTTCTGTACCTACAAATAGATATGAACTGTAGTTAAAATTTCTGAAATTCATTTGAGACACATAAAGACAGTTGACATTATACTTTCAGACACAACCGTCCTGGAAGGGAATAACGTAGCTAGGGATTTATTTTTAATGGTTTCAATCATTCGATCACTTATAGCATCATAGATTCGAACTATAACAGGATGTTTTGACAAAAATTCCATCTTGAGTGGCCGAATAGTCCATGTTAAATGAACTTTGGTCTCATACCAACAAAATAATTCTTTCTTTTCTTCTTCTGTTATATAAGATTCTCCAGAACACAATCTCCAGTACAAGGGTTGGGACTTGGGTAAACTTCTATCATCTGTCCCTAATTTATACCATGACGTTCGTCGAGGAATCGCTTCACTGCTTTCATTTAGTTTCTCCTCAAAATAATATTGTTGGACTCCTTGATTCATCACGTCATTGAATACTGCTGGTGTCCAATCAGCATCATGCTAAAATTATGTAAGGAAAGTTAATTAATGAAATAAAATAGTAATAATAAATACCATTATGAAAATTAATTAGGAACCTTATTGATAGTTTCTAGTAATAATTGTTCAGCATTAATAGTCATGTTTTGATTTTCTGGGTCATTTGTTAACTTTGATTGGGCTATGACGAATTGAAACCATTCCACAGCTAAAGTGTACCATGAATTGTCCAGAGCCACTTTAGCAATTTGGTAACTGGCACTCAAAGGGAGACTGAATATTGTTTGTATGGTTCCAAATTTTCCATTAGAAATCTAAATGCCATTAAATAGTACATAGTAATTATGTTTTTTAAATAATAATTATTTAAAAAACATTAATAATTAATTTATATTTGTTACATCAGCAGCCGTAAAATTATAAACATGATGAAGTCTCAAGATTCTTTGAGCACATTCTTCAGTCGCCTTTTCTGACGGCCATCCCAGTGAGTAGAAGAGGGATGTGAATTGGGAATGAACTGTTGAATATAAATTTAGTTAATTATTAATTTGTAAATATTATTCTATTTTTAAGTAATCTTACTAACAGGTTGAACAATTAAATGAGGGGTCATTGTGCTGAGGATATTTAAGTTTGTTCAGTTGAAAAGCAAAGCGACGTAACATGAGGAATGTAGCTTTTGTAATTCATAAAAATTAATGTCAATTAATTAAATAATTAATTATTTGGAGTTTTTACAGTCTAACCTATGGGGTTTCCAGAAACAATAATGGCCTTCTCAACAGTTTCATTCACTTTGACATCACCGGGTTTCTGCAATATTTTAATTCTTCCTGTAGATTCTTCATAGGCAGAGAGATATCTGGAAAGGCATGTTTTAATTTAATTATAAAGTTTAAATTAAAATTTCTAAATTTTAATTACTCTTGGACAAGGGGTAGATAGTGTTCATATGATTTCAATTCATTGTCAACAAATTCTTCCTTTGGCTTGGACAATGCTTCTTGTGCAAAATTGGTCCAATTTTTGAGAATAATGTAATTTAATTCCTCAGCTTCTGCTAAAGCTGTAAAAAAATGTCAAAATTGAGTGTAACAGAGATTTTGATTAAAGTTTAACTATTATTGTTGAGTATATTTACCTTGTAGACGCATCGGCGAAGCTGCAATTGCAAGTTGGGCTATATATGGATCCCGCGTTTGTGTACCACGATTTCCGGACCATGGCCATACATATGGCCAAACTAAATAGGAATGCAAGGCGTAGCCAACCATGATAGATAGGAGGACATCTTTAATTAAATAATTCGACAAGTAATTCTTTATTCTTTCTTTTGTGAACTTTTCCTTGAGAAGTTCTAGTGTAGAAAGTTTCTTCTTTGTCATCTCTTTTTCATCCTCTTTGGTTTCTTTGCTTTCCTTGAGGTCACCTTGAATTTTCTCGTTTTCTTTGGTCGTCACCGGTGCATCTCCTTGTTCCATCTTGAAAATATTAATTCCTGGGTCACTTGACCACTACACTTTCTTTTTTAATTATCTTTAATTATTATAGGGCAAATTGTGTCCAAAATTACTATTCTCATCAAATGCAATTATGCCAAAAATGAGAAACGATTTATTACAATGCATACGGTTCACAGTGTCCGATTTTCGTCAAAAATCTTTCATAATCAATATTGATTATGAATGTAATAACTTAGACAACAAATTGAAAACTGAAAATAAAAATTGAAAACAAAACATTGTGTCAAATGGTTGAAAATAATTTTTTGTACTAATTACCACTTCTTCAAAACCATTTAAAGTAATTTTTTCACTTGAAATATTCGGATTCAGCCAGAAATTATGTGTAAAAATTATTACACATCATGAACTAATGAAAGAGTATGGATACTAATTGAAATTAGTAGTAAATACAATCAACGAAATTATCTCTATGACAAGTAGATTTCATCAGTTTTAAAATCATTTTCAGTCAGTTACACAATTAAAGAAACTTTAATTGCTCTTTAATTGCTCTGTGGTCAGTTATGAGTGCAATAATAATATTTTTAAGTTTTATTTAGTCTACACTTTGAACTACTGAACAAAACGAATCAAAAACTGTATAAATTAATTGCTAATTTCATTTCAAAAGTTTAAGCTGATAACGGATCCATTTGTTGTTAGAAGAGAGCTTGAAGTCCAAAAATTTGACATTAAATTAAATTGATTTTGATTCTTTCCTTTCCTTTTCATTGAAATTCTACTAAAAGAATTGACGAAAGGTTGGATTTTCTCACGAAAATGATATTCAGTTCTTTCAGTATCCCAGCTGTTGTTGTACTGAAAATTGAAAAAAGTTCATTTTATTTTCTTCGTGAAATAATTCAATGCTTGAAATAGGTAATTTAATATTGGTTATTTTGACATGAATAAAATGGCTACGATTGCTACAAACCTTTTCGACAACTCTGTCAAGTGTTTTGTCAATTAAAATGAGCATCTTGTTGTCATCATCTAAACGTGATTTTTTGCTTCCTAGTTCAAGCCACTCAACTGCCAAATTGTAGAAACGTTGCTTGTAAGCTGTCAGTCCAAATTCATAACATTGTTTACTGTTTATTTTTACATTTGTTTGTACTGATCCCCACTTTCCATTTGCAATCTACCAATCATCAAAAAATATGTCTTAAAATTTGACAAAATTAAAATTAAAGTTTTAATTTACATGTCTTGCTTTCAAGTCATGGGCATGTTGTAGCTTGAGTATTCGTACAATAAAATGATACAATTGAATTTTACGAGGCCATCCAATAGTCTTTGTGAGACTTTGAGCAAATTCTTGAACTGTGAAATAAATTGAATTTAAATAAAATATTTATTTAAATGTATTCACATTTAAAATGTTTGAAAATATTTGTTACATGATTTTGAAGGGAATTTTTCAGTTCGGAGTGGCTCAAGTAATTGTGTAAATCTACGCATCATTCGGTAAACAGCTATTGGATTTCCTGGTACAATCTCTGCCTTGT
Source organism: Arrhopalites spinosus (assembly GCA_034700945.1). Classification (NCBI taxonomy): domain Eukaryota; kingdom Metazoa; phylum Arthropoda; class Collembola; order Symphypleona; family Arrhopalitidae; genus Arrhopalites; species Arrhopalites spinosus. The sequence goes on from JAQIVZ010000380.1 coordinate 27,523, forward strand.
TTTGAGACCATTTTCCTGTTGAGTCTTCATAGTCTGCTAAATAACTTGAGAATAAATTAAAATTTACAAAATTTTGACCCTCAATATATGACTTGAAACTAAAAAGTTCAGTTTTTTTTGAAAAATTACTTTTGGACAATTTCTAAATATTTAAGATCATCATCATCAGGAGAATAATTATTCCTTGGTTTGCCTCGTGATTCCAAAACATTAGCTCCCCAATTGTGCACAATTAAATAACATGATTCTTCTAATCGTGCCAATTTTTGTGTTTGTACAAAATTTGCTTGAAACATTCGCTCTCTTTGACCTCCATTGGATTTCCCTGTTATCCAATTGAGAGTCCCAGTCTGAAAATAGACGGAGAGAATTCCGGACAAAATTGTGAGAAGGAAGAGGAAATAGGTCCAATATTTATTGACATTTGTCCATTTACTCAACCATTTTTTTATATGAGTCTCGAGAAGGGCATCAAAGCAACAATTTGTGGCTGGACATGTATTTTTTATTCCCATTTCTAATTCTCTGATTCTTTGTCCTCCAAAAGTCTTTGACTTTGACTCTGTGGACTTTGACACTGACGAATCTAAGGAATTCAGTGATGCGGGATTGGCCAATCGACTGTTCATAATGTATTGCATGGATTTGTCATAAATTTTGTTTCTTTTTACAATAATTTGAATCCTCCCGTCTCTTAGACGACAATTAAATAGAGTTGTTGCGAATAATAGTTTTGTGTCCGAGTCCTAAGTTAATGAAGTGATTAGTGATGCAATGTCACTGATCATTGACAGGACAAGTAGCTCATAATTCATATCAAGTGGACCACTTCACGTGCACTGTTGTACTTTGACGTGGACACACACACACACACTCACTGACACGAGACGAACCACAAAAAACAATTCACATGTGACCAAGTGGATAAAATTGACAGCTAGCTCTAACAATTTTCATTGTAGTTGTACAACTTTGTATGTGGTTGATACTTTTTGTACAATTTGAAATACAAAGAGACATAAAAGTATATGAAGTTTGCTATTTAATTGTGTGATTATTAATTTAAATTTATTTGAATTATGACATTAAACTTTTTTAAGCTAAACATTTTTTAAAGAAACATTAATTGTAAGGTCAGAGTCAAAAGTATCAGTGAGAGGCGGAACGAATGTTGGGAGCATGGTGGACAAATGTAATTTGAATGAAATTTGGACTTTTCATTGTGGGATTCGAAGCATGCAAAAAAAATCTTTGCTTAGATTAAAAATTACATATGATATAATAAATAATTTTATGGTACAAACGACCTTGCCCATGATAATATTAATAATCAATTATTGTGTGGTTAAACAAATTTGCATACATGAACAGCTGGGAAAAGCACCTGATCCAAGTGCTACTTGTAAATCATTCTGAGCTTCCAATAAAATTATTTTATAATTTTTTTGACACCACCAAATCACTTTTATTTCTTTTTTTATTAGTTATTACATGACTGGAAAATTTGAAAAAATTATCAAAAAAAACTCAAAGACAAGAAAACTTTACTTTCTCTAGTAAAATTTAAGTACAATACAATTGTTTATTGTCAAATTTTTTTGGCTACAATTTACTAAATGGATCAATCTTCATAAGTCAATGATGTCGATGTCGACTCTTTTTAGTCCTTTTTCCACTCGAATCTTTTCCATGTTTTTTCTTTTTAAGAGTTGGAGACTCATCATGAGTGAGAGTTGTCAATGTTTTATCTTCCTCTTGGGCTGATGAACTTGAACTTGAAGATGAAGAAGAAGATCGAGAAACTTTTCTTGTCATTGTTCCACATTTTCTCCTCCTCTTGGTCATGACATGAATTGAAGGACTGGGAATTTCTCCTTCTGTTGTTCCCTTAATTGTTGGGGGTGTTGACAACAATTCCACGCTGGTGTCCCGACTTTTGTCTGATGATTCTTTCTTGTTATCTTCCTCATTGACATTTATTTTGCTTTGTTGAGTCACTACTGTTGAGGCCAATGAGTCTTCAATTTTTTCTTGTTCTTTTGGCACTGAAGAAGTCTCTCTCTCATTTTTGTGCAAATTTTGACTTGACTTTTCCTTACTTTCTCGTCTGTTTAAAATTAAAAAAAAAAATAATTAAAATTGGAAGGATTAAGCAAAAGAATTTAGTGTTTTGTGGGTACCTGGATTTTGTCTCGTGAGAACAATGACAGCAACTGGAAGATGAAGAATTGGTATTAGTAGTATTGGCCACCACCAAAAATTTTTGACTGGAACAAATGACGGAAAAATTTGACATCATTTGAATTGGAATAGTAATGATGGGCATTCCATGACTTCCATTTTTGTGACAATTTCTTCGACTGGAATGTTGACTACTACTCCGACTACTTGAATTGATGACTGACTGACCCTGAATTTTTCTATCTCTGTCTCGACGACTATGACTATGACTATGTCTATGACGATGATGATCCATTCTTCGATTATTGTCATCACATTTGACTCTCTCATTAATTTTACTAGTTGAATTCGGCCTCTCTACTCGGTTTCTTTTAGCACTCGTCCTTGACTTTGTATTGCTACTACTACCACTACTAGTGTATTTATTGTCATGAGAGTCTTTCTGAAATCTAATTTGAATATAATTGATGTGTAAGTTCTTTCCATTTAAATTCTTTGTATTGATTTCATGTCGACTACCCTTCTCGTCATTATTGATACTTTTACAATTATCTCCATCACTTTTAACCCCATTTAACTTTATCTTGCTATTACTACCACCACTTACATTCTCATCACTCTGATTAATGATATTATTATTACTTTCTTTCACCTCATCCTCTCTAGTTAACTTAATAGTATTAGTACAACAATTAACTTTATTGGAAGACATTGTTGAGTAAAAAGTTATTGGAAAACTTTTTTTTTGGAAGACTGTGATATTTTTTTTATAACAATTAATTTAAAACTTACATGTAGAGAAAAATAGTATCCTATTTATTTAACTATAGTTAAAAATTGGAAGACGTTGGATATTTTTTTAAATGTGATAAAATTTACATTATTTTTTATTTTTTTTATCACTACACTTAATTTTTTGATACTAATCTACATCTTGCAACTTGCCCTTGACACGTGGATTTCAACCCATTATAAAAAATAGTGGGTCAAATTCTAAAATATTTTTACAAGGCCTCTCTCTCTCTTTATAATTAGAGTAGTTTTAATTTATGATATTCTCAAAAATTCTCAATTGACAAAAAGAAAAAAAGGTTTTCAGTTCCTCATTAATAAATTTCTTTGAAATATGTCTCGAATATAAGGCTCTTTTAATATTAAATAAAGGATCCCCTTGTAAAATTTTGTTTTGTCACCGTCAATTATAAATGAGGAATTACACTAAAACTCCCTAAGAAGATTTGCGGAGGGGGAGGAGAACAAGACAATTTTGATGGGAACTTTGGGGACTGTTTGTTAAGGATTTAAAAGGGAGAAGAAGGAGAATAAAAAATGTATACTTGTAATTGGATACTGATTGATACTTTTGTTTACAGTCTAGAAGATTTGTTGATTTATTTATATATACAAAAAAAGAAGAAACAGAAAACTAAAATTGATTCTTCATGATGTCACTCACGACAGACTCTATTGCAAAGTCTTGTGCGTTTCTAACAAGAGAGAGAGAGAGAGAGAGGGGGATCAATATTTGGACTTGTTATGTACATGAGAGGACGCTCGCTACATTATACCCGGGGGTTGTGGCTATAACCCGAAAAACCGAATGTTAAAACTTTGGGGGGAGGGGAGGGGAAATCGATAGAGTCTCCACAGCCACAAAAGCTTTCTTCCTCTCGTCGTAGGGTAGGGTTTCTTTTTTTCTTCTTTTTTTAGTATTAAACTACCCGAAATTGAATTGATGGTGGTGTGTGTACATACTTTCTTTTTGATAATAAAATTTTCAAAAATAAAACTCCTTTAAATAATGAACGAAGAGTGTTTGACATTAAAGGGAATATTGTTTTGTACATATATTTTTATTACTTCTTTTCATACATAATACAGTTTAGTGTAGAGAATGAGAATCATATTGTGACAATTTACAACACTTTAATGTGTCCCTCTCCTCTTCGTGTCATACAAAATGGTTTAAATATGAATTAACACCATGCAATTTTTTTTGCCTACGTGCAGCATACAATGTAGCCCTAATGTAAAATGATGAGGATGTTATTTTTATGTAGTAGATTTATTTAACTTATGTACATTTATGTAGAAATTGTAAAGAGTTTCGAGTGTATCAAAAGAACTCTTTTATTGAAATCTCACGTGCACTTTTCGTGATCCCTTTTTGCTCTCTCTCTCTCTCGTACTTTTGACTAGAGTCATGAAACGATAAGTTTATTTTTTTCGATTTTTCATGAAATTTCAAATTATTTTTTTTAAAGTTGTTTTTTTTTTTTCTCTCTCTCTCTCTCTCTTTCCCCTGGGCCAGGACAGACGTCACTGGATATGGTTGAGAGTGAAGGTCAACCAATTTAAAATTTTAATATTAAATTATACTGAGATGAAATTAATCATTTTTTTGGGAAAAAAAACTTTTTGGATGAATTTTGTCTGCTCTATTTGTACATTGGAGTTAGTTTGTAAAAAATGATGTGGCATGAAAAAAAAAGTTGAAAATGTCACAAGGCGGACATGTAAGTGGAAGAGTCGTCAGAATTTAACATAAGTCGGATTTGTCATGTAGACAGAGACATTATTTTTGAGTAGACGAAACCACAAAGAGACGTGTGTTGGTTTGGGAGTTTAACCACATTAAATATAGATAAAATTAATTGAAAGAAGTTAGAGTATTAATATAACAACAACCTTCAGTTATAAAAATTGTATAACCAATTTTTTAAATTAGATTTTAAATAATATATAGGCTAAAGTTAAAAATTTATTTTGTCAATTATTTAAATAAAAAAAATTTCTTCATCATAAATTCACATTCTCCTTTAAAAGTTACAGGATATAAAATATTTTTTGAATAGAAGAGACTTTTGTTTAAAAATATTTATCTCCACAAAAAAATGAAAAAGGATTTTGAAACAGGATATAAAATAAGAAAAGGACTTTGAAATTAAAATTTCTGGAGTACAAAATAATTGAGAAAGAAAATTGATAAATGTCATTTCAGATTAATCATCACGTATGTTAAAAAAAATCAAGTTCAACCAAGTTAAACTAAGTTTAACTTTAATTCTCAAGTGAGTTAGTGTTGAGAATGGGAAGGTATTAGAAAAAATGTGTTTTGAGCGCTTGACGTGTACATATATTTGTATAGCACGTGTAGCTCATATTAATTTTTATCTTGTCATTTCCATGTTAATTAATCTCCATTTAGTTTGTGTGCTAATGCTCCTTTTTTGTACCATCGTCATCAGCAATCTACCGCGTGTTCTCAACCATAAGGTACAGGCTTGGCTTGTCCTGTTTACAGTGTAAATTGTAGAAAATTTTATACGGAGTACATTGTATGTTGTAAACCACCGTTAAATAGTAAATTATGTAATTTTTGCAAAACCCCCTTCTCCCCTCCTCTCTTTTTCTCAGTTAACTTTAATTTTTTGCAAAATCTCAATTATTTATTCGAATCAAGGATAAATAAGAGTCACAAGTTCCATGCCCCTAGAAATACTAGACCATTATTATGTGTATATTCTATTCTACATAATTAAAAGCAGTAAAAGTCTTTTGTCACTCGAGTGACAATGACTTTGGCCATACGTTCTCTATTGAAGCAAAAGAAGCTTGCAAAAATACAGACCAACCGGCAAAATTAACCGGCAAAAAAAAGAGCTTTGTCCAGCCCAGCTGAAGCTCGTAAAAGCATATGGCGAGTCAAACTTTATTTTGGCATATCTCTCTTTACTGCCAAAATATTGATTTTCATGTAACTTGAAACTTGACTTTAGTTAATCTTAACCAGATTTTTATTTTTGTACATTGCTATCTCTATAATTTTACATTTATTTCATCAACAGTTAATAAAAAAACTAAAATAACAAGGAGATTAGTCATTACAATTATTTTTAAAATTTTCAATTAGATGACTCATACAATACATGATTTTTTTAAATAAACTATTTTTTTAATTAAATACAATCTTAATTATATGATACACAATTTTCACCAACAAGTTTCCTCTACATGAGCCCTCAGGGAGACACAAGGCAAGGGAGGTCCTGAGTTGAAAGACAAAGAGAGAGAGAAGGAAATTACATAAGGAAAAATTGGATCGATGGGATGGTAAAGCTTGTAGGTTTCGTATACTCTGCCCATTGAAAATTGTACAAAGTGTAGAATGTGTAGAAGACGTTTTTGTGATATATACCGTGTCTTTACAATACAACGGAATTGTGTGTTCCATGCCAGAGACACGTCTCATATACGAAGGGGAGTATATAAGTTGTGGATATAGCAACGTGGAAAAGCGCAGAGTGCATTGAGAGAGAGGGTCCGACTCCGTGGCAGTGGCACTGGGCAAAAATTCCGCGGTGGTAGTTGACGTCTACTCCTGAGCCATTACGGGACACGTCCTCTCTCTCTCTCTGTGTCTGTCTCTATCCTTCTTCTGCCCTGTCCAAAATTTATATTTTTGACAACCTCAATAAAATATATAGCGGCATATTTTGTGTGGGACAAAAATAGTCAACCCATTTTCTAGTCATTTAAATCCTAAGTGTGTCTTTTTCAAAAAATTAATTGGACAGGTATTTATTTAAAGGGAATGACCAGTGACATTGTGACAAATATAGAGGAATTAATATGTGAAAAATGTTTTGACAAAGAGTAATTCTTATCATTGAAATTTAAAAATTTTCCTAGTGTCTCAAAAGTGATCTCCTTTCCTCCACGTCGTCTTAAGACTTGAGAGTCGAGTGTAGTTTTTTTTTCAAGGTGTACTCGTAATTGGCGAGAAGTTACAAGAGTGAGGAAGAATTTATATAAAGGTGAGTGAACAAATGGCAAACGGTTGAGGGCTAAAAGAGAGTTAACGTAGACGAGTACATGTATCATGTACATAAAAAAAATACAGAGTGCTGAGGTATCAAGATCAGAATACTGCAGTGAAGCGTCAAATTAGCCCCTAGCCAAAATTCACAAGGCAGATCCAAAAAAAACTCTAAATTTAACAAAAAGGCTCGACTTTTTTTATTTTATTTATTCGTACTTACTCTCTCTCTCTTTCTCTGTGTAAAGTCCATCAGACCTTGCAAAAAATTGTTTTGCAAATAAAAATAATAAAAAATCATGCCGTTGCAGTCATACATATTACACTTTTTCTATTTTACTGACACTACACGGTGAGTACATGTCGGGTAATAGTTTTGGAAAGGTAGAGAGAGTGTACGAAAAGTAATAAAAATTCCATTTTTGTACAGTATAAATAAATAAGACCCAGGGATTTTCAATGAGGAATGAGAAACGTCCAAGATTATATTTTTTTAAAAAATTGTTACTCTTAGATTGCTACATACCTTTTTTACTTGTACTGTACACTGTACACTGTACATTACTTTTATATATATATAGAGTAATGTAGGTATTTTACCTAGAGAAAAATAAACATGATGGGAGCACGTGAACAGGAGAGAATTTTTTTTAGTGGCCATTGTAACATTGGAGAAAAAAGTCAAAATAAATAGATCTTATTGATCAAGACTTACTGATATAACATGTACATTTGATAGATAGAATTTTATTGTCTTGATTAGTATTAAAAAAATATATTATTGTGTATTGTGTACAGATCATTAAATTTGGAGAGGGAAGAGGAGAGACTCTCTTGTAGTTTTTGGAGAATGCTAAACTTAAAGAATAAGCCGGCTCTGCAGCCTCCAGCTGAAGACGAGAGGAAGACGAAGGATGACTCTGTTCGTCAGAGAAAAAAGACGACGACTAAAGGTACATATTAAAATTTTTGCTAATAAAATGATACTCTCAACTTGAGTGTCTTCGACTTGCCCCCCAACTTCTGAGTGTGTACGAGTATATGTTGTACGTCTTGGTTTAGAGAGATAGACAATGTTAAAAGGGACTTGTTATACATTTACATTCCTGTGCAAAAAGGAGTTTAATGTATTCTGCATGCATAATCTTATCCTGTGGTCTCTCTTGTAGTCATCTTTGACTCTGTCTTTTGTTCCTTCAATTGAAATTTTAGACACAGTTTGAAACATTGTAGAAGACGAGTATTATTTTAAATGAGAATCACATTCACGCATACAAACAAATCCGGTTAGATAATCTATAGGAAATTTTCAGATTCAATTGTTACTTTGTCATCCTCGAGGATTTTTTTTCATGGGCGGATATAATTATTCTTGCCATTTTTTGGTGTGTCTGTTTAAAAGGGATGAGTCTTTCTTGGTTCTTTCTTTAGACTTGTGTCAATGTACTTGAATTTATTGGAACATTTTTTTTTCGTGCAATTATTTTTTGCACACTAAATAAGGATTGCATAATATATGTACAAATACTAAATCAAAGAACGTAATATGTAGACTTTAATGAATGAAGGAATTGATAATTTTGAGACGAAATTTTACAAGTAAGAAATAATAATTTTATTTGCTTTTTTTGGCAATGATCATGACCTACCTCAAAAATAATCTTTTTAATGGGTTCTTGAGTTGGCACGAGGCAAGAGGAATTAAAATGAAAGAAGCAGATGTAACATATTACATGGCCACGTTGTTGAATGTTGAATCAAAAAAGAAAGAGAGACACAAGGCAAGTCTCATTCAAAAAGTTTAATGTCAAGGATTTATTAGATTTAATCATTCATTCCTATTTTTTGTGTCTGTATCTCTTCTCTATCTTTCTACGTTCGAAAACGAATGAACTTTACGAGGTCATCACGATAAATGTCTCAGTCTCAGTCTCGAAAAAGCTTTTTGCCCGGGAAGAAAAAAACATTATTGGTCAATAATGGTCAAATGAAATGGAAAAGAGAAAATTTTGTACGTCTTGTTGTTGAACAATTTTAACCTCGAGAGAAAAGGAAAATTGGATGTTATAAAATGGCTTTAGGGACCGGAAGCCATTTGGTGTAGTATCAGTAGTATTTTGTTGTAGTAGCCGGCCGGCAATTTATTTTGTGTGTTATTTTGTGTTTATGCAATGGTGATACGGAAAGGAGGGATTTTCTGCATCTAAATATTTTATGTTATATTGGCAATCCTATTATCCATGGGCTTCGTGTATATGTACAAAATAGATATATTTATAGTTTCTCCAGAGAATTGTTTCATATAGAAAGTTACAAAGTCAATACCGGAGCTCTCAAGGTTGGGCACAATTATATTGAAAGCACACTTGTACTTGTACGGACTAACTGGAAGACAAAAGCCAAATGTAGTTCCGATATGTCTATTTTCTTCTCTGTGTATACTTTGTGTAAAGGTATTACTGGACAAGATGTCGTAATTAAAATGTAGACGTGTACACGCATTATGTATAGACTTTCGTCAAGCTAGAGTCGGATTTTAATGAGACAAAATAATTAATTCTTTGTTAATGAAATACATAATACATGAATATTATTGATTTTTTAACTAATACCCTTTTTCTCCTTGTAATACCCTTTTTGTACCCTTTGACTGCCTTTGAGTATTAATTTATTGAATTTTTGTTTCCAGGCTACTATAAAATGTCGGAAGTTTACAAGCACAATACTCGAAATGACTGTTGGATGGTGATAGAGGACAAAGTTTATGATGTGACAAAGTGAGGAAGAAAATTGATTTAATTTGAAATAATAATAAATTATTATTTGTCAATTATTGACAATTATTAATTGTGAATTAATTTTAAATATTCATGTCAATTTTAATTAATTTTTTAGCTGGATAGACAAGCACCCTGGTGGTGACTTGATTCTTAGTTATGCTGGACTGGATGCAACGGATGTTTTTGAAGCTTTTCATGCCGAAGCTAGTTACAAAATCTTGCCATGTTATTGGATTGGTTATGTAGTAGACTATGAAATTTCTCCAGCCTTGGCCGAACATCGAGAACTCCGGAAAAAATTGAAGGAAGAAGATTTGTTCAGGTATAAGCTTTATAAATTATTTTATTGTCAATTAAATTTAAATTGTCTACATGATTTTTTAATTTGGTGTTGAGTTTTTATTTATTTTTTGTTTGTTCTTTGTAGATCCAGCAAATTCTTCTATTTGTACAAGTTTTTGTTCAATTTGAGTCTGGTTGGATTGAGCTTCTACTTTATAATAAATTTTGGATCCACATTGTGGGGTAAAGCATTAGCAATTCTGACGTTGACATTCTTTTGGCAACAATGTGGTTGGCTCTCTCATGACCTTCTTCATCATCAAGTCTTCAAGAATAGAAACTACAATAATTTGGCCGGCTACTTTCTCGGCAATGTTTGTCAAGGATTCTCTGTGAGTTGGTGGAAACAAAAACATAATCTTCATCATGCGGTCCCAAATGTGGCTGGATTTGACCCTGATATTGACACTCTACCCTTTCTTGCATGGAGTGAATTATTGATTGAAGGAGAGTTGACTGGAATTCCACATTTTCTGGTCAAATTTCAGTACATATTCTTCTTTCCTTTGTTAGCAGGTTAGTAAATTGTATTTGAGTTATTTTTAAAATGAGATTATCATAAATGATTAACATTTTTATGTTTTTTTGTAGCTGCTAGAATCAGTTGGCTAATTCAAAGCATCCTTTTCGCCTATACTAAGGGCAAAAAATATAGAAAATTGGAAATCACAACATTATTGGCTCACTATGCCTGGGTTGCTTATCTATCCTTTGGATTTTTGAGCATTTGGGAAGGAATTGTCTTTGTCATCATCAGTCAATTCGGTACAATTATTTTTTGACTTATTCAAAATTAAATATTTAATATTTAAGCAAATATAATATATAGATTTTATTTATAATTAAATTGGGTTTATTTATTGATTTTATAGTCTGTGGAATGCTCCTCGCCACCGCTTTCTCTCTCAATCACAATGGAATGAGTATATTGGAGAATAGTAATGTACTAACTGGAGAAATGGATTTTAGTAAAATTCAAGTCATCACTGGAAGGGATATAAAAGGAGGGCCCTTCAATTTCTTTCATTTCTTCATGGGTGGACTGGACATGCAAATCGAACATCGTAAGTACTGGGTCAAAAAAAGGCTTCAGCTCAACTTTTTTTCAGTTTTTACAATTTGAATAACATTTAATTTTTTATTTATTTTCAGATCTATTCCCAGGACTTCCTCGACATAATTTGAAGAAGATTCAGAATAAAGTTCAGCCCATTTGTGAAACGTATGGTATAGAATACCATCAGACTGGCTTTTGGGAAGGAATTCGAGAGATCACTGCTCGCCTCAAATCAGTCAGTGAAGGCATCAACAGTAGTAAAAAATTAGAACAACAAGAGGAAGCCGCTCTCTTTGAGTCCCAAAAAAAAGAGGGAATTCGAAATTTAGGATAATGTTACTAAATAATTAAATAATAATAATTAATTATAAAAATAATCTAATACTATCATTGTTTTTTTTGCATTGTGAATTGTTGTAATGCATTGTTATTTGTTATGTAATACTTATTTTGTTAAAGTTTGTTTTTTTTGTATTTTTATTAATTTATCTTAATTACAAGATAAAATATATTTTTAACCCGTTATAAAAAGTACTCGTGCATACAAAATGTCCTCCTAGAATCCAAAGTCAACAACAACAAAGTTCCAATAACTAATAGAAAAAAAAGAAGAAATATGATTCCGGGCTTCTCTTCGGTTCCCTCAAAAGGTTCCTGGGCAAAAATAATAACTAGTTTATTATAATATAGTGTGTAGTTGTACTACTAATACTTAATTGTATGATTAGTTGATTTTAATCATACTACAAATAATATTTAAACCATGTAAAAGGAAGAGTGCAAAGTACCTATGTCAAGCCATTTTTTTTAATTTAAAAAAAATCAAAAGGTCGTTAAAGAGAGAGAGAGAATATCTGTCCATCTCAAAATATTTATTATTTATTGTACATCTCTTTTTTCAATTCAGTATTATTAATTATAATTAAATATTCAATTTTTTGTATTTAATTTAGTGTGTGTTGATCATCAAATGTATAGTAAATAATTGTGTACTTTTTAATTGTGATGCAAATCCTAAGTACTTATAATATGTATGCGATACTGTAATTAATTATATTACAGTGTAATATATAATAGAGATATTTTAAATACGATGATTGTGATTTAATTTAATAATGTAACATATATTATATATAAATTATAATATGAAATATATATATACGACTTATTTTCAGTGTATAATATTAAATAGAATTTAGTTTACACTGTAATGGAATCCATTACTAAATGGATAATTAAAATGAATACAATAATATAAAATTGTAGAATTATAGAGCAGAATAGAGAGAGAGAGAAGAGCACACTGTTTGCTGATACGTTTTTGTCTACAAAATTGATTTAATTATAAATGTGGTTTGTACATTCCTAAAATTATGGAGCGCATAATTTTAGTTACATACACCTTTTTTTTGTCAAATAATACTGCTTGACCTACTGCGGGTCACTAAGTCATTTTTTTTCTTCTTCTTGAATGGCTCCAAATTAAACTAAATAATTTGCACTTTTGTTGAAAGTACTCTAAATCAGTACTTGACTATCTCTCGCTCTATTTGATCATAGATGTGATAATAATTAAATAATGTTAATTTATTTTCTCACAAAAAAGAAAGCAAAAGTTTAATTTTATGGAGATGATAAAAAGTGTCATACTAATATGTAGGACCTACATTGTAGGTAAATAGTTTAATTTATTTAAAAAGTCAAAAGACTCGAGAACAAAACGGTCAGCATCAGCAATATGAAACTCAACACTTTTTATTTGTTGGTTTATTTGTATGAATCAATAATAATAATATTGTTAACTGCTACCGAATATTATACATTACATACATACATATTTAGGTAATATCGTTCATGATCTTTCATTGAATATTTTTGATTTGAAGATATACGCAGAGTGTGTCATTGTTATGATTTATCATTAGTCATTAATTCATAGTCTAATGTAACTGTGAAAAAATGGTTACCGCATAAAATATATAATACAAATCAAAATAAATATTATATAAACACTATTAAATTTTCAAACCCCATTTATTTTATTTTTCACCGTACCTGTCACCCTCAATTATTTTTTGAATTGTTGATACTGTCCAAATCAACTTTTGGTCATGCCAATGTAATTAGCATCTGATAATCAGATGGGAATTAAAATTTATCAATTTGATTATTTTAAATAATGCCTGGTTAAATTTAAATAATTGGAACTTGACCTTGTCTTTATGATGTTATTATTTTTTGTATGATGATTTTACTTTGTAATTAAAATTGGATTGAATAAAAAAAAGAATTCAATTGGTTCAGTTAGAAAATCCTCTTACCTGCCCTTCGAATTTCAATTAAAAAACTGACGAATGCTAGAGCATCCCCCATAATAATTAATTGCCCAAGAATCCAAGCAAAATGTCTACCAAGGGGGAGATCTTCTTCATCATTGTCTTTGCCACTGTAATATTTTTTTGTGGACATTAATTTTTGAGCATTCATTTTTCCTTTCCTTCTTGAAATTGACTCGGCCCATTGTCCCCAGATTCTCATGAAACCGTAACTTTCCAGTGCAGTGGCGATCTCGTTTAGTGGCTCTGAAATTGAAATTAAAATTTAATTTTATGCACGTTGATATAGAAATTACACTTTATTTCTGATATTCATCCCAGAATTAAAATTTTGAAATTATGAGCACTACTATGCAATAGGTCATGGGCGAGCTAGCGCAAAGCGCTTGCTACATTTTTAATTAATTTAGTATTTAGTTAGTTTAGTATAATTAATTTAAGGTATGGCTAGGGACTTTGATAGAGATAGAAAATGAAGAAATTGGATAGTTTTATTTTTCAAAATTTCCAGTTCCTCGTTCATAGGAAATTTTGTAAGAAGAAAATTAATACAAAACATGACGAACAATAATGATCATCATCATCATAAGAAAGGGGACAAGAAGATCACTAAAAGACATGCCCTGAGACGAGAAATATTGGCCGGTGGTGGAGCCGGCATGATCGGAATTGGGGTCGGTTACCCCTTTGACACTGTCAAGATCCATCAACAAGTTTGTTCGGATAGTTTTACTCAATCGGCTATAAATATTTATAAGAAGCAAGGGATCATGGGCTATTTTAGAGGAATGACTATCCCCATTTTATCCAATGGTTTAGTATTCTCTACATTTTTTTCTACTTATCATGCCGGTCTAGTGTATTTTACTTCTGAAGATGGACGTCACCAAAATCAACCAGTAAATAATTTTGACCTATTCAAATTGACCTCATTAATAATAAGCACTTTATTTTTCAGCATGAATCAGTGGAGGACATTGCAACAATGCCCGAAATATTTTTGGCTGGTTGTGTGGGTGGGGTCGCTCAATCTTTGATTGCGGGGCCAGTTGAGCTCATAAAAGTTCAGATGCAATTAGCTAGTAAAGAAAAAATACAAAATTCTCCGGCGGCCATTAAACGAATCTATAATATACGTGGATTTCGAGGTTTTGGCATCGGACTTGGGGCTACATTTTTAAGGTAAATTAGAATGCTAAAATTTAGCATAGCGAAATTTACAATGACATTTATATTTTAATTATGGTATTTTGTAGGGACGTTCACTCTCATGGAATTTACACATTGGTATATAGAGAATATTTAAATATTTGGAGTCAATACAAGGGTCCTAAACATCGTCATAAACATCCCAGTGCTTTTGCCTTGTTTATGGCCGGTGGGACTGCTGGTACGTTTTAAATTAAGGATTAAAGTTAATTTTAACTCCAAATATTACATTAAACTAATATTAATCAGGGATGCTCTACTGGTGGTCTTGTATTCCAATGGACGTTGTTAAATCCAGAAGGTTTGTTCATTTTTATCATTTTTTTCTTCGCAACTAAGCATTTTGGCAAATTTGAATTTGGCTCTTATTTTCGCAAAATAAGGTTAAAAAATAATTAAGTTTAACGTGTGACTAACAAATGACTAATGAAACGATTTCAGACAAGGGGACAGTCTAGCAAATCCAAAATACAAAAATTCGATTGACTGTGCCCTCAAAATTTACAAAAATGAAGGACTGAAACCATTCACAAGGGGCTTTGGAGCCACCACACTCCGAGCCTTTCCAGCAAATGGCTGTATATTTTTAGCCTATGAAAAAATTCGGCAATTGTATGAATGGTTCCATGGATTATGACAAAAAATTAATAAAGAAATGTCAATTAAAATGACCAATTTATTTTACCAAGAAATGTTGGGTAGTAAGGGCTAAGACCCACACTCGTGGCGAGATGAAATAGAGAGTCAGTAGACGTGGTATAAATTTTTCTGCCATGAATATCCATTAAATGTTCCAAACCAATAAAATTAAAAGCTCCTCTATAACCAATACAAACATTGTTCCCTTCAAAAATCAAGTGGTAACACTGAAAATAAAGGACATTACAAGAGAACAATTAACATTTCAAATAAAAAATTAACTTGAAATAATTTTTAATTAAATAAATGTATTTAATTCTTACAAGATCCCCAAAATATTCAAACTCCACCGTCCGTCGTAGCACCTCTTGACTGACGATTCCCTTGAGAGCAGCAAAATTCGTTTCGATATTGTCGCGATAAAACATGGCCCCAATTCCATAGTCTGACATGGCCAATTCCAAAAAAGTTGTGGGGGTCACGACATATTTTGGGAGTACAATGGACACCATTAATTTACTTCTGTAGGCACAACCCAGGACAATTACAGTTAAAAACCAAAGTCCAATAATAAATTGTGCCACCGAATTATTGATATTCCGTTTAAAATGAATGGAAACGAGACCATTCTGATCTACAATGGGTTGGAGGAGAGCAAATAATGAAAAATAGTGAATATGTGTACTTAATCGTTTATGTAATTGTTGGATTGAGAAAGAATTTTGATTTAAAAGAATTTTAATTTGTCGTCCTCTCTCCAAATGAATTATTATTTCGAGGATCAGGAAAATACTTAAAATTGAAAGAATCACAAAGAGCCAAAGCATAACACTGAAGGGACGTTGAAGAACTAGAATAGATTTGATTTTTTGTTTTTTTGGGAGAGCAATAATAAAGGCCACAGAATCGTAATAAGTTGGTCTTGTAACATAAACAAATTGTTTATTAAAATCAGATTGTTTCATCAAAGTAGAAAATGATCCACTTCCGTCCATGAGGGGACTCATAAATTTGTCCCAATGGCCATCTTCGTCCGGACCACTCCGAGGGAGCGAGAACACAGGCTCAAAGTCAGCAGTGGCGTTCATGGAGATGATAAGTTGGTAGATTGTGGCCATAATATAATCTGACCACATTCCAGTTTTTTTATAGTCTTCCAGTTGTGAATCGCATACAGCACAAACTAAGGCGCGAATGGGATTTTCTTCAAAATTCAAATACTTTTTCCAAATAAAATGTTCCTTGAAAATATGACCCTCGTCCCAATATTGATACTTTTCAGTGTGTCTTTTTAGAATTTTGAAACCATCAAACTTTTTATTGCGTCCAACATGAGGCCTCACAAAAATAATGTGTTGAAGTCTTGCAACAGGTTTTGATTTTGCAAATTCAATTAATGAGGTCACGGGGTCAACTGTAGGTACAAAATACATGTTGTATGTACAATGAGGAGACCCTGGGAGAATATTGTGAGGTATGGGAACTACGGGCTGGTCATCTTCTGACTCATAATCATTGTCAAAAGGCTTAAAAGACGACGACATGAGTTTGAGTGTGGACAACGTTAGGGAACATGGCCGATGAAATTTTGAAGGGAATACTAATCGAATTATTGACGTTAAATTTAAATTCACTCCACTTTCATTTTGACTTGGGAATAAATTTTTCAAATTGACAATTAAAGCCATCCTTAGGGGCACTTCATTTAAAGGGTCAGGATGAATGACCTCATGAAAATGTTTTGTGGACATTGACTCTGAATCAAAAATTAAATCAAGATATTTACACTTATGACCTCCTCTGTTAACAATTTCGTGAGTAATTTTTTGAAATAAATTTAAAAACTGAAAAATATCTTGTCCATTCTGATAAGAATTTAATGGTAAAGGCACAACAAGCTCAATTAAGATGAAAATGGTCCAAGTAAACAATATTTTGAGCCTCATTTTCAAAATTAAGAAAAAACCAACAAAATAATTAAATCTTTTCCGCGATGATTTTCTGACCAGTTCTTAACTGCTGAGATAGGGTTCTAACGAATGAATGGCATTTACCAGTTTTTTGAATATTTTATTTGACCTTCAGTTCAAATCATTCACAACCTCGTGTCTCAATTCAAAAGAAAAGGGAAAAATAATAAATTTAAATAAAAAAACATGTGCATGTCAATGAAACTTCAGATTCAGACAAGACTGAAAACAGACACAAACCAATTTCTTCTAGCCCTCACACGTGCGTGTCAGTTGAACATTCATGTTGTCAAGATTTTGATTTTATAGTGAAAAATACGAGTTATTTATATCGGTAGTACTTTTATTTGTGCTGCATAAATGTCAGTTAGAAATAATAAAAATTTCAAAAATCCCCACCAACTCATGACATCATCAATGCATGTCCACTGCTGAGACAAATGTCGTCACACTAATAGGTTCCATCTTGACCTAGGTACTCCCTCCAAATGAATTTCTTCTCCCTTCAAATAATCTACAAAATTTACAACCTTAGATAATATTGAGCCATCTTCAACCTTTCAAAGTGGTCATTCAATTAACAAGGGCGTTCATTTCATAGACAACCACAAAAAAGAGAACCCTCAATAGACAACCAAAAGTGAAACAAGAAGGGCCAAGGCAGAGACACTACCTTGTTAGTTGACAAAGAAAAAAAACTAAATACATTTTAATTACCATGATGAGATGAGAAAGGTATCCCAAAAAGTGGAGATAAATAGAAAATGACAATCATGATCCTTCATGTGCTCCCATAATTCACAGACCATGTCATTAGACCTTCTCTCCCCTATAAATCTTTCCTTAAACTATCTCCTTTCAAGGGATCCCCCAAAAGAAGAACAAGAGAAAAGTGGGGACCCCTTAAAGACCAAAAATCATCAACTTTAAATTTATTATGTAGACTGTCATTCATTCAAAAAAAAAGAAGAAGAATTTCTCATTCATGTCCCTCCAAAAATTCCTCAACTCTTTCTCAACTCCTCAAGTCCTCTGTCTTCTGTGTAAATTGTGCAATTCACAAGAGAGGCACAAAATTTCATCATCTCCCAAACTGGAAAAAGGGGGGAGCCCTCAAAAGAAAGAAAAAAAACGAGTCATTTCAGCAACAAATAGGAAATAGAGATACAAACGGTATTTATTACACAAAAAAATGTACAGTTGACTACCTTTTCCTTTCAATAATTCCTCCAACTCCAACTTTTTGGTTCATGGAGGAATCATGGAGAGAGAGAGACCAAAGGTAGAGAAGACGGGGGAGGAGGGGGGAGGTGAGGAAAGGGATTTTGATAAAGTTGTCAGTGAACCAGGCGGGGACTTGACAGAGAGAGAGAGAGAGAGAAAAAAAAGGGAAGGAAGGGCCATTAGAGTTTACAACGTGTCAATTTCAAACTACAAGCTATTCAATTGATTCTCTCTCTATATATACACTAGAGTGTAGTTAAAAGACAGAAAAAAAAGGTTTTAAATATTTTAATACCCCTGTATAAGGATAGAGAGAGAAAATGACAATAGAAGAAATATGAAATTCAACCCTCGTCCTCTCCTCTTGGACTGGTCTGTCTCTCTGTGTGTCCATCCTTTAAGACTTGTACTTTTTCATGTTTTTTTTCCTACATGTTCTACCCCTCTCTGTGTTAAAGTCACTGTACACTGTATAAAAGTAAAGCTAGAATATAGGAGCATGAGGTGAACAAGTCGGCCTCGAGGTTCTGAAAGGCATGGAGAGTTTACAGGTAGAGAGAGAGAGAGGAAGCGGGGTCTCTGAGAAGGAAGATCAAGACACAAAAAAAAATGTCGGCAACTTCTCCACGGCTCAAAGTGACGGCGATGAGACATTCACAAATTTACAAATATTATGTACGAACATGGACCTTTTCAACAAGTTTTGTGTACAACAATAGCCATATGTACACATAGAAAAAAATTTTTTTAGTAAATATGTAGTACACACACAAACACACAATATTCTTTTTATTACATGGACAATTTTCAAACACTAAATTATTTCCAGGTCCACCTCCTCCTCCCCCTTCCTCAATCGTGATGATGGGACTCAGTGACGATTGAGGAATGGTCAGCTCCTTAATCTTGATTCAAGATCAAGAGAGAGATCCTTATCAAAAATATCCTTTTTTTCCCGTCCATTACCAATTACATTCTGATTAAATTCCATGTATTGAACTCTCAAATAAAATTTGGCCGCTCTCAAGTCCAAGAAAAGTCAAAGGGGGGTTGTACATTAGAAAAAGTAGATCTCTCTCAGTTGGGGTGGGGAGGGGTAGTAAATTTCCTATATTTAGATGATTGCCTTCTATTTATTATCCAACATGAGATGAGTCTATACATAGCACCACAGTCATAAAAACCCAAACTTTTCTTTTTTTTGAAGGTGAGGAGATCAGAGCACATGAAAAATTCATTCTTTCTTAAGGGCCGTCCCAAGTCTCTCTCCAAAGTCTCAATTCCCCAAAGGTTTGTAAAAATTGTGCTAAGAATTCATTTTTACATATTTTCTCCTCAAATTCTCTTGTTTCTCCATTGAGGTAGAATTATTGCTTATTATTTAGCATGGGTGTAAATGAGAAATAAAAATTATTTTTTAATGGAGGAGGAGGGGGGCAGGGAAGAGGAGGAGCGGCGTTGGAAAAATTTGTAAAATAAAAGCCCCTGTCTATATATAATAATAAGAAAATGTTATAAAGGTAATTCTACGTGTGTGTGTAAGTACAAAGATTTTCAAATGTAAGTGTCGGCATGACATAGAGCAGCAAAGGCTCACCTTGTTGAGAATCTTTTTTGGACTGGAGAGAGAGAGAGGAATAATGCCTCAAGGCTCATGGACAAGGCTCATGGACGTATTTGAGTCTTTATAAGTTGGTTGAAAGTAGAAAAGAGAGAGAGAGAGAGAGAGATGATATAGAGATGAAATATAGGGAAAGGCATATGGAATATGAAATGGGCAGAGAGAGAGATGAGTGTGCACAAGATTTTGGATGTAGGAAAAAGAAGCGGCTGAGGAACGGAGATGAAAGAAGGAGATGATGAAGAAGAAGTGGAGGAGGAGGATATATTCTCATGTGTGTGGTGCTCAAGGAGAGAGAGAGAGAAAAAAAAGGGAGAGAGTGAGATATTTGCTGTGGCAGTTGGAGTTGTACGAGGATCGGGAGAACATGTTCTAATGGAGCCAAGGAGTCGATGTATTTGCCTCCTATTAGTCGTCCTTGTCTTCGGGAAGCTGTCCAGTACGCTCAAGTGGCTGTAAGTCCCCCCTCTAATTTCCTCTTTTTAGTCTAATCAACTTCACTTTGTCTATAACTACTCATTACCACTCTAACCACCTCTCTCTAATCAACTCTCTCTCTCTCTCTCTCTCTTTTTTATCTCTCCTCTGTCTTTTTTTTAATTAATCAATTTAAAGATTAGCTTAATTAGAATTATCATTTTACAAATTGAGTTATAAGTGCCTTTAGTGTTTTAATTATTTTCATCAACATGATTTTTTTTGGAGAGGAGCAAAAGCAATCAAGAGTCTTTTTTTACCTGAAGAGTTTATTTTTTGCATGTTTTTTTTTTAATTTTGTGTTATTGAGTGATTTGTGTAATGATCAAATGAAATGAAATGAATCAAAAAAGGTGACTTTTATTGCAAGTGGAAATTTAAGTGCCAAAAGAAAAGTTTTTTTATAAGAAAAAAAAGAGTAAGGGAAAGTTAAATGAAAAGATAGGAAGATTTTTTTGGGTAGGATGTAATAAAGATGATGATGATGGACTGTATTGTACAATAAAAGTATTGTGTGTTTTGGACACAATATTTTTTGGGGGGATCCCAACCAATTGGATTGAACACCAAAAATGGATTTGAATTGAATATAGGAGCATTCACAACAGTGTCCATACTTGTGATCACTATGCGTTCATCAACAAGCAAGTTAAATTCTGCAAAAATAATCCCGTAAGTCATTTATTCTCTTTTTTAAATTCTCATAATTAAATTTATTTCATAATTAGTATTCCCCATAAATTTTTTGTTCAACTGTACTGTAACCAAACATGGAATTTTTTTTATTGTGATTTAAAATTCAAGTGTAAAAATGTTTTTGGGGGTAATTTTTTTTTGATTGTAGACATTCATGGACAGCATTCGAACGGCAGCCGGCAAATCAATTCAGGAATGTCAGTATCAATTTCGTCATAATAAATGGAATTGTTCCATTGACTTGACCCCTATTACAGGTACAGTAAACAAAAAATTCTGTTAATTAAGTTGCTTCCTAAAAAAACTCCAAAATCCAAACCAAACCAAAACAAAATTTTATTTACCTCCCATTCATCACCACCCTGGTTTTTTTCAGTGACGTTTTTACAAGAAAAAGTTTTTTTTCTTTCAAAATTTAAACTGTCAAGAGTGCAAAAATTGCAAAATTCAATTAACAAGTTTGAAACATTTGTTGAAATTGATAGATGACTTAGTAGGCCATAAATTAGTCAAAGAAAAAAAACAAGCATGGCAGGGGGATATGCAATGTAAAAGATTGCCATTTGCCATTTTAACCATTTAACATTGTACACAGAAATTTTTTTTTTTCTCTTTTCACGTGATAAAATGGAACAGGATTGTCAAAGGAATTTTTCCATGTTAGTATCAGTTAAAATAAAAAAAATTAAAAAAAAGACAATTGCAATGTTGTTTTAATTGCAAATATCCTCATCCTCTCTCAAAAATGTACTGCGTAAATCTGTACAAAAAGTGGAGACAGGGGGAAAGAGAAATGGCATAGACTATAAAGTTTGACATGAAGAGGAGGAAAAAATTTAGTTAGTTATCCAGAGACTATAGAAAGGGACTAAGAAAACAGGCTGTGACTTGTCATGAGTCAGGATTTGATGTATGGGACCATACACACACACAAGAGAGAGATAAGATATCCGTGGAATATGGAATCCTCAAGAAGTATACAAAAGAGTGTGTACAAAGAATCAAGAAGAAAAGAACATTTTATATTGTCATTGCATTGTCATGACCAAAATCATCATCTCCTCCAAACTCTAAACTCCAAAGAGAGAGAGAGAGAGAGAGAGAGACGGAGTGACAATATTTAAAAGATTTTTTTTTTCACTTGTACATATTTTAATTGTACAGAGTAGTAGTCGTGGTTAAAATGTGGCTAAAGTAATGAGGATTTTCATGAAGCTTTATTGCATTTCCTCTCTCTCTTTTATTTACACTCAGAGTAAATGAATGAGAGAGTGTTACACCCTTTCCTTATTTGTTATTGACTCTGCACCTCTACCACCTTCGTCTCTCTCTCTATTTTTCACCACATAATTTTGTTGGGGTGAAAAAAGGGGGTAAAGACTTAAGACCCCCTCTTTTTGAGGGGGATGAGCCACGTTTATTTTTATTTTTAAAACATTGTCCATCATCATCCATCACTTTTCATGTCTAAATTAAATCAAATTTTCAGAAATTGGGAGGAATTTACGAGCTGTGAAAAAAAGGACAAATTTTACACACACACTCACACATCTAATTCTAATCACAAATTAGTTTATGGCTTAAGGCTAGCTAAAGGCCATTTCTTGGTGTGGACAAAATCATAAATCCACTGGTCACGTAGTCATAAAACTTTAGAGGCACAAGGGAATTAAGAATTTCATTTTTATTTTTGTCTACCCAATTAGAAGGCAAAGTCAAAGTATTTTTTTCATTTATTTCATAAAGTTGAAGAATAATTTTTGGAAGGGGATAAAAAATAAATAAAATTGTGGGGTCTGGGTATTTTTGATGGAATGAGGAAGGGAATTTTAGAAAGAGTTAAAAAAAAAAGTCAAAATGATTTTATTAGCTAATAAAATAATTAGATGAGGATGAGGACATACAAATTTTAAGAGACTGTTGAACAATTTAGTGAGTTAATTATAGAAATGAGAGAGAGAGAAAAAGTATGAAATAAAATTAGATAAGATTACAAAAAGCAAAGAAAAAATGTTATGAGTGACGGGACTCGTGATTTATTCCGGGTGGAAATCCTCTTCCCCTCCCCCTCTCTCAAAAAAAAGAAAGAAAAAAAACTGTACAAGATCAAAAGTTACATGTAATAAAAAAAATTTGTTCAAGACTCTTCTCTCTCTCAGAAAATGAGGGATGAGACAAGAGGAAGAGGAGTGAAGAGATATATATTTTTTTTTATTTTGGAGGATTACAAGAAGCAGAGTTAAAGTCAAATATCTGTAAAGTAGACAAGCAGATTATTATATCTTTTATACCCTCTCCCTCTTTACTTTTTCTGAGAAGAAGAAGCAAAAAAAACTGAAAAACGGGTTGTCTGGGAAGTATTGGAATCGGTGCATTGCTGTAACTAAGTAAAAGTTAAGATAAGCGAAAAAGATTTGTTAAAGGGGAAAAGAGCCCTGTGACTGTCTCTGTGAGAGAGAGAGACAGAGTAAAGTAAAAGAAGAAGAGAAAAAAAAATTTAATAAAAACGTCATTCAAAAACAGATGGTAGATGTTGAACGTGAAGAAAATGATGAAAATTCCATGACCAATTGATATGACAGTCCTTTGATTTATTTTCATCATTTCCATTCCTTCCTTCCCAATCTCTGTCTCTAATATTCTATTACTATTGTTATTCTGTATGGCTATGAGAGAAAATATTTTTATAAATTGTTGCTTATATATTTTATATATCCTGATCACCATCTCTCCTCCTCCTCCTGATGATCATGATGATGATGATGGCCGTCTCGGACAATTTGGATTTTCTCTAAAAAACGGACCACGTCCACATGTCACTAAAAACTAAAATATTTTTTTTTGTGTGTCATGTTCCATGTGTTCAATGTGGATTTGACAATGGCTTTTTCTTTGGTATTTGATATGCACACGTGCCTCCAACTGGAATCGTCCTCCTCTGTTTTTATTCTCTATTTTCTCTGTATATGGACGACGTTACCATCATGTAGGAAATAATAATTCAAAGAGAAATCAAAGGGCTTTAGTTCAACAACAACAAATTCAGAATCAGAGCCAGAATCAGAATCAAAATCAACACCAACATCATGGAGCCAAAAGAAATAACAAGTTTCCATTCGTAGCTCCGGGTAAGAACCACATAATTTTCTAAAACCTAATTTTTTTTTCTTCTTTTTAAAGCTTGTAACTATATTATATCTCTATCTGGATATGTTATAAGAGTCTTTATTAGCACTCATAAAAATTATATTATTGCTAAATCTCCTTGTCGGCTTTTCTCCTTCAACTTCTCAATGTCCCCCCTTTGCGTACACACTTCATCTTGCTCTCATCAAATTTTTTTTTATTTTATTATTTCCCAAATATTTTATGTCCACTTTTTTTTCCTCTGATAGAATAAAAATGTCCCCACACACATTCTCTCCAATAGATTCTCTCATGTACAAAGAATTATAGGTATTTTATATCCCTTCTTCTCAATTTCTTCTCTTTTTTTACTGTCTCCGTCTTGACGAAGGTGACAAGAACAAGAAGATTTCCTTGGGGGAGGGGGGAAATGAAGTTTTCGTTTTTTTTCAAGTCTGGGCGTGCTTTTGAGATGCTTTTGAGAAAAGAGAGAGAGAAAAAATGGAAAATTCTTTTTTAGAGGACAGATATAGAGAAAAAACTTCTTTTTTTGGGCGTTCATCTTCAAGTCTTCAAGGGTTTTAACTATTTTACGGGGTGATAAGATGAGGACACAAAAAAAAGAGAGACTTTGACTTTCTCAAGTCTCGAAAGTAGTGAATTTTTTGTCAAGTAAGTTTTTCATTGTTCATGGTCAAAAAATAGAGTCAAGAGAAGAGTTTTGAAAAATAAGAGTTCCAACTGTTGAAATGTGAAGATAATCTAGGGTAAGAAATTAAAAATAAAATTTTTTTTTGAGGCCAACAGCCCAGTCAGATCCTTGTGGTTTTTGTAAGATCAGCTGTTGTCGTTAAAATTTGAGATTTCTTTTTTACCTGTACAGATACTATAACTAGTAAAGTAGTACTATTTTATATTATATAGAGTGTGAGAAGAGTCAAATTTCCAAATGGTTCTCTAAAAAAACTCTTCTCCATGTTCTCCATGTGTTCTCCAAATTTTTTGAGAGCTAATAAAAATAATTTGAGACTTGGTTTTTTCTCCTCTCTTGTATGTTGAGAGAGAGAGAAAGTGAAAATTATTGGCACCGGGCACTAGAATAATAATGTTAAATAATTTTTTTTTCGTGCTAATAGGAGAGTCACATAATAATAATAAGGAATAAAAATGGCAAAAGGAGTCTAAAGTTTACATGATTTTTTTTTATTCTTCGACTCTTATAGATTTCCGTGTCGAACTTTTACTCTTTCCTGTTCACAATGTGAACTTCACATGGTTGAGGGGTTGAAGCTCATGAAATTTATTGATGGTGAAAACTCTATTTGTAAGAATAATAATATTACACACTACACAAGTTTTTTTTTCTTTACGATCCAAACGTAAAAGATTCTCTTCTTTTTCAACGTATTTCACGTGCCATTTTTCTTGACAGACTTGAATATCTGTATATATTTGATTATGTAACTCTGTTAAGGGCAAATACTTTCCATTGGCTCCTCTTTTTGTTGATTTTTTTTGTTCGCCCTTTTAGGATTTTTTTTACGGTCAATAGAATAGAGAGAGAGAGGTATACTTATATTATAAATTTCTATAGAATTGATTGTCATTGGAGTGCATGCACTTTATGTGTCCCCTCATTTTTTTCTACCCCTTTCCATCTCTCTCCTCATCTCTTCATCTTTTTCTATTTGCCCAACATTTCCGCTTACCTCATAATATACTTGGGTTTTGTTTGACTATTTGTTTTAACCTTTATTATGTATTTAGTTGCTCCTCTTGTGTTCGTATCTAGGGACCCACTGACATTTATTATTAGTCCTCCATCCATAACGTCTGACTCTCTCCATTACTATTAACACATTAAAATAATTACCGGTTAAAATTATACATGTAGATTCTTGTCATGCAAAGACTCCTCACTGCACTGCAGTGAGGAGTCCTCAGCCATTTCTTGGATCTTTGATCAGTTTCGTTATTTATGTCGGGAGAGAGTTGAGAGTTAGAAGAAAAAGATGATCATTGGTTAGAAAATGTTTTTGACTGATCAAAAATGATTGAATATTTGTATGTATTTAGTAATATTAGGAAATAATGTTTTGATAGCGTTGATGATCTTTTTTTTTGTTAATTGGTGGATGCTCGAGTCAGCTGTCAAAAATCAAAATTCATGTGTTTTGGTATTCGTCTGGTTGCCACTTAATTAATATTTAGAGGGTGCGGTTGAGAACACTTTGAGATGATGATCATGTTTAGGAATTTTTTTTCCAAGATTCGAGTGTAGTCGAGTACTTTTCTTTTTTAAAATTTAATAGAGAAGTTTTAATATATTGAGTGATGAATAAGTTTCAGTAAAATGGTGGTAAATATTATCAGTGACACTCTCCGTCTGGGGTTCAAATCAAAAGAACTTGCTTCAAATGGACTCCCTAATGGAGACTGTGGATGAAAAACATATGAAAAATGTTAAAGTAGGTAGCAATTGATTAGTTTTTTTCATATTATTTATTAATCTTAAATTATGAGGATCACGAACTAAATAACAAAAAAAATCAATGACCGCTCACGACTTCCCAGTTGGTCACACCTAATTTTGTTGATGATATCAAATAGTAATAATATACAATACAAGATCCTCGTCATCTGTCTACAATTTGTGTAGATTCTTGGTTGATTTTCCTTTTTTTTGAGCCTTTGAGGTTTTGGGGTTAGGTGAAATAAATATTTTTTTAAGTTGATTTGTGAGCTTTGGCGTCATCCGTCATGAAATAAAAAGAAGAATTTTTTGAATTGATCCTCAAATCGTTGAGTTTCGTGGAGTCTCAATCACATTAATATGATTGTTTATGATGAGATTTTTTTTTCATTAATAATATTTGAGTGTTGGTGGAGTGGAACAAGTCAAAGGGAGAGAGAGAAAAAATTTGAATAAAAGATGCAAGACACGAGGATTATAGTATTTGATTATAAAAATTAAGTATGTAGTGGCATAGTTCCAACGTGACGTAATCAAGAAGACTGAACGATGAACGAGTCAATTTAAATGATAATGAGAGCTAAAAGGTTTTTATTCAGTTATTAAATTAAGTATTTATTCATGTTTTCTCTGGATGATCATCCATGTGATAATCATTCCAAATAGTATAAATGATATTATTTTATATTCTCCCCGCAGTACGATGCACGATGCAGGAACATTGTTTTTTTAATAATATTCTTTTAATGAAATATTAAGTAGTATTGTATACTCCTTCTTGTTCAATAATTTTGCATACACAAGTACAACCAAAACAATAACAAACTGCGCCTTGTATTATTATTAATTTATTATGATTGACAGAATTTTACTCATTTTGATTTTTTGTTTATTTCAACAGGAACAAGAGAATCAGCTTTTATTCATTCTCTAAGTTCAGCTGGGGTTGCTCATCAGCTGACGAGGTAAATTACGCAATTTGTATTAGTTAATTAAGGAAATG
Organism: Arrhopalites spinosus; assembly: GCA_034700945.1. Classification (NCBI taxonomy): domain Eukaryota; kingdom Metazoa; phylum Arthropoda; class Collembola; order Symphypleona; family Arrhopalitidae; genus Arrhopalites; species Arrhopalites spinosus. Next base: position 55,476 of record JAQIVZ010000380.1, read on the forward strand.
ATCGAATCTATGTTAAGCATGACAATATGAATGCATGTTCTGATAAACTGTGATATTATGATGTGACAATTAGGAGTTGTTCAGCGGGAGCCAGTCCGGATTGTGGTTGTAAGAGAACAGTAATAAATAAATATACAAATAATGTAGGAACTACTTTTTTAAATACAAATTTTCTATTGATTTATCCTGTGTAGGCGACAAATCCTTGTCCGACTCTCAATCCAACAGGTAAGTTTAAAATTAATAGTTTTCGTGTGGTAACATTTGGTATTAACAAAGCACTGCTCATTTTCTTGTAGCTTCAAATGGGCTGGTTGTAGCGACAATATTGACTATGGGGTGAGCCTTAGCCGGGCTTTCGTGGATGCCATGGACCATCGTATGTCAAGGAAGAACAAGACTGTTTCCGTTGCCCTCGTCAACCTTCATAATAATGAGGCTGGGAGGAAGGCAAGTTTTAATATTTACCATGAAGAAAATGTTATGCATGCCATTTTAATTGTCGTTGCTAATCTTCCTATTATGTGTCATACAGATTATTACCAGACTGATGCGAATCGAGTGCAAATGTCATGGAGTCAGCGGAAGTTGTGAGGTATTTTCCCTCGTCTAATGCTTGGCTGAGTTTATCAGTCATGAGTCATCTTTCTTTCAAGTGATCCCTCTTGTTTTGTGTTTAATTAATTAATTGAGAAACCAAAAATGATCCCTTTAGATAAAGACATGCTGGAGAGTAATGCCAAATTTGCGGCAGATTGGAGAATTTCTTCGTTCAAAATTTGAATATGCCAAAATGGTTGAAGAGAAGAGAATAGGCTCTCGAAGAGGACTTACAGCCAAAGTCCCGGGTAGCGCTTTCTCCGACGTAGATTTAGTCTATTTAAAAAAGTCACCAGATTTTTGCAATTCTAAGTGAGTCAGACAACTTTTTTTTAAAAGAATATATGAAATAATTTAACAAAAAATTTTAAAATCGTTCATTTAAATTAATTATAGTTTAAAAAGAGGGAGTTTGGGTACCAAAGGAAGAGTTTGTCGACAAGTAAGTACTGAATAATTAATGTTTACGTTTTCTCTATGCGTCTTTTCAATTATGGCGTCAGTGAACGTTTTCTTGGTCTCTCGCAGTTTTTTGTCTAGGACAAGTTTTAACGTTGAAAATTAATTAATTGCAGGTATTTAAAAGTGCAAATAGTTGGATATCACCGACAAAAGAAGAAACTGAAATGGGAGCTGAGAGTTTTTGTGACTTTCTTTGCTGCGATAGAGGACATACTACGCTGTAAGTGTCTCATGTTCCTTTATGAATTAGAGCAATGAGATTAATAATTTTTTAAATAATATTATTATTAAATAGGTTGCAGAAAAAAGCCGAAATGTGCAAATGTAAATTTCAGTGGTGTTGCGCCGTAAGTCAATTCAATTAATTAAAAAAATTTAAAATTTTGACCTTACGATTTCAGTGCACACACATTCAAACCTGAACTCAAGCTTTTGGTAAATTGTGAAAAATTGTAATTTTTAAAGGTCACCTGCTCCCAGTGCGTCAAGGAAGTCGAAATTAGTACGTGTAATTAAAAGAGCGGTCAATCAACGTGACGACAACGTACCACTTCATAATATATCCAGTATTTATACACGATCATGATTCATGAAGCAATAAATTAATTTACATAATACATTACAAATGAATGAAAGTGAGAAAAGAAGCTTACATGAGACAGGATTATTGTAATTTAACCTTACCAGAAATCTTAGAACGTCAAGACATGACCATTTAAAATTTTATATGTTTATTACATATTTACTAGAGTATTGTTTTCATCACATACGAGGAAATTTTAGAGACGTAGATTTGTACATTTTACTGCAGTCAATGAGAATCATTACAGTACTTAATGAAGATTTAGAAAACAATTTTTAATATTTGATTGGTTCTTTGATGAATGTGTATGAAATTTAGCGAACATTCCATGAAGAAGGGTAAAAGGAATCTAGTTTTTTTCTTCTTCTTTAAAATTCACTTGAACGAATGAAATGACAATAATAATTAGTTGATAGGTGTAGCATAGTTAAATTTAGGACTGTTTGATGGTATTAGGACAGGGACGGACTTTTACTATTTATTGTGAACTTGTATCTGTACATTGTGAAGTATTAATTATAATATGAGACATTGTTGTTGGTATTGTAATTTGTGACGATGGTTGTGCACTTTATTTATAAACACAGTTAAAGTATATAATATATAATTGTATACATTTAATAATATCACAAAATGTACTATAATATGTGTTAAATTGTTACCCTTAGGTTGATTATTTAAATGTTTAATTGAGAATGTGCGCTCTCGCTATAATAGTTGTAAAAGGCGTAAAAAAAAGAAATGAAGCTGTTGCTAAATACTTATGTTGAAATACTATGAAATACTATTGTTGAAGAATTGCGTTTGTGATTGTTAATTTTAGTGTACAAAACACAATTTATTTCAGAAAAAAAGAGAGAAATTTTGAGTGAATGAACAATAAATACAGCAAAAGTAATTTTTATCTATGCAAATTCTATCCTGTAATGCCAAATTTTTTTTGGCCCTGAGCATTGATTCATTGATAAACTACCTTAGTTTTTCTTTGAAAATGACAAAATGCTAAGCCTTTTCTACAAAAAATTAATGACAGAAAAGTGAATGAAAATAAGTTGTTAATCAACATGTTGGAATTAAAATTGATTCTTTTTTATTGAGATTCAATATTTCAGCAGAATTAATAAGTATTAAGTACTGACCGAGGTCATAGAAGACTAGAGCAAGAACACTTTTTCACACAAAGAAAAGCAAATAACACAGAAATAAATTATCAAATTAAAATCATGTAATTTGACTGTGAGTATAATTAATTCGTGTAGTCTTCTAAGCAATATCATGATTCGGTTTTGAGATAACTATGAGATTTTTGCACTTTTTTAAGTAGATTATGAGAATACTTTCTCCATGATCTAATGACTAGATTCTTATAACATTATATTACATTGCTTATTTTACAATTTTTAGACAATTTTCATTATCTAGGAACAACCATTACTTGAGTTACAATATTTGGTTTGACGATCAGATCATGACAAGATATTAATGGCATTTAAACATTAAGTAAGTACGTACGTATATGGCAATACATGGCATCATTAATTCTATTTTATGATAATTTATTTTTAATTCCTTCTCCTTTTTTGTGACTTTAAAAACCTTGACTAGAATTTGGAATAAATCAAAAAGATGAGTCTGAATCACTCACGGGCCAGGGGTCCTTTGGTTTGTAGGATATTGGTCTTTTCCGAGCACTATTAATTTTAAGCATTAGTCTCATTAATTAATTTGATCTTGCAAAATCACAACAGTGACATGCGACAGGTACAGCATGATTAATTTAACATTTTTACACAAAAATTGAAATACAGGCAAAAGAAACTAAATCTACAAAATTAAAAACACCTTACAATTTATAATTACAGACGACATCAAGCTTTTATAATGTACGTGCAACAGGGAAACAGTCCAATTTTTTATTAAACTCATTAAATCCATTCATAAAAAAAACTACTGATAGTAACTGATACAAAATAATACCACTAAAAATAGACAAACTAAAAATGAGAACCTACATATTATTTAATTAGTATTTGAAAACTATTTTCACCTAGTAATTCGTCGTCTGTCTAAGAATGAGGGTGAACTCCTCCGTCTTCGTCGAATGGACGCTGCTGACGATCTTGACCCTGAATTCGATCGGGATCTTGAGCTACTACTATATGAACTTCGATGTCGTGAAGTGTCTGTGTCTGAAGAATCTGTAGAATAATTCAAAATTTTATTAAAATCATGACTATGAACAAAATATGATTCTGATCAATTTTAAGTACACAAAATTTTTTTACTTCTACGTGATCGTTCGCTTCCCGAGCTACTACTCCTAGAGTTCCTTCTTTTAGTTCTAAAATCTGATGAACTCGACCTGGATCTCGACCTTGACCGAGAGAATGTAGAACTGACACTATTATGACGCTTCTTGAATTTAAATGTCGAGACTGACGAACTTGATGAGCATTCCGAGATTGAGCGAGATTTTGAAGGAGAAAAGAACGAGAGACTATCATCATCACTACCACCATTCAAATTAATTTGTACACCCCTACATGGTCCCGACTTGAGCTTTGAACTTGAAGGACTTTCCTTATCTTCTTCATCTTTGTCCTCTACTTGAAAACTAATAATATCCAGTGGCTTTCTCTCTAAACTTGAGGCTAGGTCACAATTTGTATGGAAACTCAATCTCCAGGGAGAAAGTAGGATGCTGCAAAGTACACACAAAGGAACGGTCTTGAAGTTTCATAATATTTTAATTTGAACAAAATAACAATTAATTGTCTTGATACTACCTTTCTCCCACATAATAAAACATTTAAAAAATTATAATTAAATCATTTGATTTTGTTAAACATATTACTGGTTAACTGAAAACTTTACCTTCTCCTGGTTCGTTGTTTCTTCTTCTTCCCTCCAACTTTATCCGTTTTTCTATTTGAGTAAATTAAGACAAACTTTCATTAGTAAAATTCCATTATTTTATAGAAAATCTTTAGAAAAAAAAATTGTTTTTAAAATCTACGTAGACTAAATGGGGATAAAACTCCCTTGGCTTGTATAAAAAATTATTTTTATTTACACACAAAAAACCTAAACTTTCATTAGTGCCAAAATTTTGGAAAGGAATTATTTTCCAAAGAATGATAATGGCTCATTTATGTAAATCAGTAAATGGTGCCTACCATTAACTGAAACAAATTCCATCGTGCTTTTGTATACTGATTAAAACTACTATTAGAGGCGGCAGAATTATTAACTAAGAATATGTACAAACAGTTCTAATTACAGAAAACTAAAATTTGAATAACAATTAGTGTAATTATACTACAATTAAAATACAGAGAATAAATTAAAGGTGTTGGTAATTGGTTTACATCTACACAGTTATCAAGTGATTGTACAGAAATAGATGAGGGAGGGAGAATATAATTTTTTTGACAGAGACGACGAGAGTAATGGAGATAATTAAAATTAATGATGATTAATTTAATTTAGATAGATAGAGAAAGAGAGAACGTTGAATGCGTGTTTATTTTTTTTTGGATTAGTTTATATGACGAGACATTCACGAGATTTACCTTCCAATTTCCTCTTTTTCCCATGATGATTCTCCAGAGGTAAAATTAATTAGAAAAAAATATATTGCCCTTAATAATAAATTAAAATGTATTATCACAAAAAACCTCAGGTTTTTTTTGTGTTCAAAAACTCATTAATATAATATCATGTCAAGTTTAAAATTTATAGTTAAAAAACTTTTAAATTTACCGTGGGGTTTCGGCTTTTAATTACATCCATGTGTACTTAGATTTCACAATTAATAAATACAGATATCAAAAACAATTAATAATTCATTAATTGTACATTACATTATTTTTTTTTTAAAAAAAATGTTTTATTAATACAACACACTGTTAAGCCCTCACTTTTTTGCATTGTATTTTTAATAAGTATGCTTGCAGACTAACTGATTGAGAAGCGTTTATTATTTTAAGTTTAATTCAGATTCAGTAATTTTTTTCCCAAGACATAAAATATTAGAAATTTCAGTTTTTAATTTTATAATAATTAAATTATTATTATAAAAACTGAATCTGAATTAATTCAAGCATAGAAAATTTCAAAGACTATTTAATTTGCGCTTAATTATTTAACACTGGTTAAAAGAATGAGACTCGTTACCTTTTTTTGTGATGATTCTTTTTAGCTTTCTTTTTGGCCTTCCTCTTCTTCTTACTTGCCTTCTCATCATCATCATCGGAAGATGATCCATGTTTTCTCTTTGATTTCTTCTTCTTTTTCTTCTCTTTCAAAGGATTTGACGACTCTGACTTGACAGATAAAGTTGACTCATCTTCCGTTCCAATTACAATTACACTGCTTGATTCACTCTGTTAATAAAAATAAATTCATTTATTTTTTAAATTAAAATTATTATAAAATTATTAAAATTCACATTTAAATAATAGAATGATTATAATTTATAAATGAGATTAAAAATTCCAAAAAAAGAATCTCTCACTGTAGTATTAGTAGGGGGACTTTGGTGAGGTTCTTGATCATCATTTTTGACTGTACTATCAGTATTATCTGATATAAGGTCTTTAATTCTGAATGAAATTTTTTCCTTCGTATTTTTTGATTCTTGAGCCATGATTCTTTTTCAATTTTTTGATTCTTTTACTGGAAGAAATAAATAAGTGTGATTATTTTAAAATTAATATTGCCACAAAAATAATCCTAATTAACTTACATGATGAAAGACAAGGTTCATAGAATTTTTTCCACAATTTTTGTTTCACAAATCACTGTTGACATTGTTGATAATTTTTAATTTGAGCGAGTAAAATAATTTTGAGTAGCACCCTTTTATTTAAGTAGTTTTTTTGCCTTGCTTTAAATATATCAAAATTAACTACTCACTCTCTCTACTTTGGATAAAAAAGTTTTGTCTTTAAAAAGGAAATCTCAATCAAATCTCTTTACGCTGATTCTACTCTGTTCAAAATTATTTCTCCAGAATGGTTAGACGTTGTAAACGAAAGAGGCTGAAGAATAATTGCAAGCTCCAGCTAACCCAAACTGGGATCAATAATCCTGGACTATCTACACAAGAGCAGACACAAGAGAAAATGATTTAGACATTTCATGGGACTGAGCTCGTCAGCTGGGAGAAAAAAATCAATAAAACGGGACGGGGTGGCAAATTTCCAGCCGGCTTAGTCTAAAGCTCTCCATGAAAAAGCATTTGCAACGGTTCCTTCATCCCCCTTGCCCTTTTTGAAGGGGATGTAGAGCTAGGGTGCCAGAGCCCATGAACTTGTCTCATTTATCTCCATGTATTTTGAGATTTTTTATCCTTTGCCAAAATGGTACTTCATAATATAGGTGTACATAATGAATTTGTACAACCAAAAAATATTTGAAAATAATCAACATATTTATTCACTGATTTTTAACTGTTCAATTTTAAAGTCAATAGAATACAGTCATTAATTTCTCTATTTGATAAAATTCAACAGAATATAATAAAAATAAAATTAATTTTGTCTTTTACACTTTCAGTAAAAGTCACTCTCGATTTCAGATAATTGTTCAAAGTCCTCTATCACTGTGTCTTGGTGTACAGAATTGTAGTCCTGATCCATAGCAGCCGGCATATCCAACTACATGAGGAATATAGGATTGTTGGACAACCCCCTTGAGAAGATGAGAAAATGGTCCTCTTGAAAAAATAATGACGTCGTCACCACCATGAGACTCTGTGAATTAAATGAAAAATTAATTTAATTTCTCATGCTTTTCATATCTTTGGTAATTTTAAAGCAAATTGACTCTCTTACCTGAACCAAGGGGTACAGTTGCAATTTGTTTGTAGTTTTTGTCCGCTGTAAAACCAAATAAATTTTAATGCCTTTCTCTCGACTAGTGAATAAAACAAAAGATTTAAACTAACAAAAGTTTTCGCCAGTGATGTTGAAACGATCACCATTAGAATCAGGGTGACGGTAACCTGGTCCATTGGCGTACGACAAAGTTGTGTAAGGAAGGTCATCTTCGTCTGATAATTCTGGATGAACATGAAAAATAACAATCATTAGAAAATTCCACAAACAATTTATAAAAATTAATTTCATTAATTAAATTTATTGAATGTACCAGCAATGTTTAGAATGGGATTTCCTCGTTCTGGATAGCCAGCAATGGTCATGACATGAGCATGGTCAGCAGTGACCAAAATAAGTGTGTCCTCTTCACTCGTCATCTTTGTTGCGGTTTCTATTGCCATGTCAAATGCCACTGTTTCCTACAATTCACAACATTTTAGTCTCTAGTTTTTTTTAAATCTAAACTAATTTAAATTTTTTGATTAAAATTGAGCGGACTCACTGCCAGTGCTTTTTGAGCCTTTCCATCATGATGAGCATGATCTATGCGTCCACCTGTATGAATCAATTAAATAAATGATTAAATCACAGAATTTACTTCAATAAAATTAATTAAATGTCGTACCTTCAACAAATAAGAAGAAACCGTTGGGGTTCTTGCTTAGAATCTCAACAGCTTTCTGAGTCAGTTCGTAAAGTGAAGGATCCCTGTCTTCTTCCGCCATGTCATCCATATCGAGTTGATAGTCAAGATGATCGTAGTTGAACAAACCTAGTAAATTATGCCGACTTAATTTACATCTAAAAAACAGATTAAATATCAAGAAAATTGCCATAAATTAATACTCACCTAAAGCATAGTCAACATCATTGGGATTGATGGCATCAAATTGTGCTCGATTCCAAGCATAAACTGCTCTCTCGTCTTGTTTCATTGTCTGCCAAGTCTCAATCAAATTCTTGCCATCCTTCCTCTTCCCCAATTCTGAAGTTTCCGGATCTCGAACAGTGTTTGGAGTAAATTCTCTTCTTCCCCCACCAAAAATGACATTAATATTTTGTCCAGGATTCTTTAGAATTAATTGTTCAGCAATGTCATCACATTGATTTGGGTCTGAACCATCGCTGGAGATTGCTCCATCATTCTCCCAGTCTCGGTCTGCTATGTGAGCATATGTACCAGCAGGGGAAGCATGAGTTACTCTATTTTAGCAAATTAATTTAGTAAATACACATTATAATCCATTCTTTAAATTGTAATTACAATTTGGCATTAAATCTACCTCGTTGTGGTCACAATCCCTGTTGATTTACCAGCTGCCTAAAAAAGAGAATCATTTTCTTATAATTAGGTATTTAAGTGTCAAACACGTGAAAAATTCACGTCCACGTTCTTGACTTTTATCAGTGAAAAGTATTCCAAAGTTCCCAACACAAATAGAAATACTTTATGCAAATTGTTATTTGACAAGTAGTAATGATTAGATTAATTTGCATACCTGTGCCCAAGCTAAAACAGACTCCACTTGATGACTGACATTCATCATACTAGCACAATCACCCAGTTGAACACTCGGTTTAACTCCAATTGTGGCGATATTTGCTTTTGTTCCGGTTAGATAGGCTGTTGCCGAGCAGGCTGAATTACATTAAAAAAAACAATTTAATTAATTTCGTGATAATTAATATTATTAATTAATTATTATGTCACATTATTTACCTGAGTCAGCCACTTGAGAGTCTGAACAAAAAGTCTGTAGAATAAACAAATACATTGGAAAATACGTTCATTATTATTTTTGTATAACCCTACTAGCCTATTTAAATACTAGGAACGACCTGCATTGACTATTAAACTCTTAGATTAGATAAGTCAAGGTGAAAACCCTTGTAGGACAATTCAAATTCATTATAATTACAATATGAATTGAATTAGGTTACAAAATTAGTATGTACAATTTGAATAAACTGATTAATTATTTTTGACTAATGAGCATACCTTGGAAAGTCCAATGTTCGGGAATGACTCGAAGAACAATGATCCTTCTTCTCCAAAGGTCAAACCTTCCTTTTGACCTTTGTATATACGACTGGCGGTCACGGTCGCGAGTGACATTCCATCCCCAAGGAAAAAGATTGTATTTTTAGCTTGAACTTTAATGGCTTTCTCTTGTAATTTTTCGGCCAAGACAGCTTGAGCTGAGTCCACCCAAAAGTCTGCATCTATATAATTAAACAAATATTAGAGTTTTTGCATTAATTATAATTTTTTACTCTGTACCTTCGGCATTAGGTCTAGCTTCTCTACCCTTTACATCCCTACGTCTATAATTGTGCATTCTATCTTCAGAGTCTAAAATAGTAAAAACAAAGGTGTCATTATATTTCTGAACAAGTTAAATTATGAAATCTTACCATGGTCAAGGGACTTCCCGTAGCTGACCCCAACAAGTAAAAAGAAGACAAAAATATTAATATTAAAAAATCTCATGTTGATGTTTGTTATTTGACAAACTAAGATTGGAATCTAAGAGAGGACTGACAAATTTAACTTATCCGTCCCTAAATTTATACATGCTCAAGTACACGTAGTTTCAGAATTTAATTATCTGTTATTGTGAAATTGTGATTTGTATGCATGAGAGTAAATTACTGATTAGAAACTAAGTATTCCTAATTGACAACCGTATTAGTATAGCAATGCTCATATCAGTTATAGGACCATATTACTAAATACTTGGAATAAATTCATTTCGAAATTTTTTTTAAATACGATGAAATTACATGTATAAATAAATGTTCTGTTAAATAATCCAATTTAAGCAAATGGAGTTCAAAGGTCAAATAGCACGAACCACGATATGCTTGAAAATTGGCGCAAAGCTCGCTCCTTTGAATTTTTTTCCATTTTTTTTCAAAAATTTTTTATTTTGAATTATTTGTCAACTTATTTCTTTGCAAAATCTAATCCACTCCATGTTAATAATAGTCCAGCCGGGAATGGAACCATGCAAGCACGAAGACCCAGGTGGAGGTCAATGTCAGAAATTAATATCTGTGATGAACGATAATTGTGGCCACACGGTTTGTTGCAATCAAATATTGACAATATTATATTGTATTATTAAGTACAAACAAAGATTTTTTAAAGATTTTTTAGTTTTATTAATGTGGTTATAATTACAGGCAGTTGTAAAGTGCTCTATGCTGGATGAAGCTACAGGGATAATTGACCAAAAATTCAAGTTTCCACCATGTCCTCAAATTTGTTCAACTTTTTTACCCTGTGGTCACTATTGTGCGAAGCAATGCCACTCCAAATTGGAATCTCATGACTGTCAAAATAGCCGGAAGTGCCAAAAGGATTCTGTATGTGGTCATACATGTCTACAGACTCATCCATGTAAAATGGACTGCCCTCCGTGCAATACCATCGTCACGTACCGACCAAAGAAGATGTTATGTCCTCATTTTAACTATGGGCCATGTTGGCTGGCATCCCAAGACTTAATTGACAAAGCAAATAAATGTATTTTGCCATGTACCAAATACACTTGTGGTTTGGACCATCAATGTTCAGCTCCTTGTAATCATCATCACGATAAGGAAGGTGGAAACTTGCAATGTCCAAATAAATATTGTGTAAAAACATGCAACAAGAAATTAAATTGCGGGCATTCTTGTCCATTGACATGTGACAACCATCCCATGGGTCCAGATGGAAGTCGTGTCTGTCCTCCTTGCGAGGTAAAATCGAATATAAGGAAAAAAGTATAATTAATTCTATGAAGAAATTTTATTTTAAACTAATACGTAATCAAAAATGTTTCGTGTTTCAGGACGGTGTGACAACAGTAATGTGTCCTCGCCAGCTACATCAAGTTATACTTCCATGTGACAAAATTACCGAGGTTCCTACGTGTAAAGATGAACGTCTAGTTGATGTCATGGCCAATTGCGGGCATCTGGTCCACAACCACAAGGTCATCTGCTCAGAGAATAACGAGAGGAAAATCAGGAAGAAGGCTCATAAGAATTGTACAGAGAGTTGTACTGAGATGCTTGCCTGTGGGCATTCGTGTCCAGGACGATGTGTCAAATGTTACAACTCTTCTTATCATGAAAGATGCTCCGAGCCATGTCTCAACATTCTTATTTGCAACCATCCGTAAGATTCTCATTAATTTAATGAGATGAATAATTAATTTAATTTATGAAGAATTTACTTTCTAAAATGATATTAAAATCTTGTGATAGATGTGAGACACCTTGTTCTAACATGTGTGGTCCTTGTCATCGTTTCTGTGAGAGAGAGTGTGAACATGGTCCGTGTCCAAAGGAATGTTGCCTTCCTTGTATTAAATGTGAAGTAAGTTAAAAATTAACTGAAAAGTTTTCAATTTATATGATGAATCTTGTGATTATTTGATTTCAAAGGAACCTTGCACGTACAACTGCCCACATTTGAGATGTTCCAAAAAATGTCATGAGATTTGTGATCGAGCACCTTGTCAGAATCCATGTAGAAAGACATTGCCATGTGGACACTTTTGTACTGGCTTCTGCGGTGAACTTTGCCCTTCATTGTGCTGTATTTGTGACAAGGACACTTTACTCGCTGAAATGCTCCTCGGAGAGACTGAAATTGAAGAAGATGATAGGTATTTCATAATATATATTTATACTTGTATAATTTAAATTTTTTTCATTTACATTGCCTTTCTAACTACCTGTTTAATTGAAATAAAATGATCTGCAATTTAGATTCATCTTTTTACCGGCTTGTGGACACACAATTTCATCCAATTTTATGGATGGATTCATGAATGCAACCACATTATCCGAGAGCTTGTCCTATGAAATTAATCCGAAGAGATGTCCTTTATGTCAAATGATCATTTACAATTGCCGTCGATACTCTGCCATTGTGAATCAATACAAGGACGATATTGACAAGGCAAAAAAAGCAATTCAAGGAGACTATATGCAAATAGTTGAAATAAATAGTAGTACTCGGTCTAAACTATTAGAAAATAAGAGTCCACACTTTCGACAGTTTCGAAATTCTATTTATTTTCGACTTTGCATTGAATCCGAACAGAATTTTAAATCGGTATGTTAATTGTACAATAACAACATTTTTAAATGCTTTTTGTCAACAAACATCATTTTTTTACAATTTATTGATCTTGTATAAATTTCAGATGGACATAGGAGTAGCCAGATCCTTAAAATATCTCACTGCAATCTACTCAGAATTAACATTGCTTGTCGGTGAATTGAAGGCTAAGCATGTTCCCAAAGTGTACGCAGACGCATTTGCTAGTGCTGATCATTATGTCACTATTACTGCTGGAACAAGAACCTTGCCTTTAACGAAACAAGAGGTGGAGGAGATAAACTGGGATTTAACTCGTTTTCGGGATTTACGAAGATTGTATCTATTTCATTCTGAACGCCAATCGGCAGCAACCCTTCGTCTCATCTTGGCACAAAAGGACCATCATGCATTTTCTGCAGCAAAGCGAATTGTTTCTAAAGTGAAACGCTACTCTTATGAATGTCGACTCCAAGTTTTTCGACATTTCAAGGTGAGTACTGACGTAGGGTGTAGTTTAATTTTAGTAAAAATTAAAATGGATTGTAAGTTTGTTCTTTATTTCACAGGCCATTTCGGAGTCTTTATGTTGCAAACTCAACATTTCGGATGTTGAACGAAAAATGATAGTTGAATCTTTTGGACCAGGTCATGGACGATTTTTTCGTTGTCATCAAGGGCATATCTATGTCATTACAGGTAATTTTAAAATATTAATTGCACAAATTAGTACGCTGTGTATTAATTTGAATTTTACAATAGCACTGAATAAACTAATTTTATGATAAAACTTATTTTGTACCAGAATGCGGAGGGGCCATGGAGGAAGGCGTTTGTTCAGAGTGTAAAGCAGTAATCGGTGGAAGTCAGCATCTGGTTCATGAGGGGAACCAACTGGCGACAGAAATGGACGGAGCCGTGACCCCACTTTGGCCAAATTCAGTACAATAAGTTTTCAATCAAGTTATAAACTATGTGTACAACAATTGATATTTTTACTGCTACATAATATGTGTAGACAGTAGAAATTTTGTTACACGATCTTTTTTACATGAAAAATGGAATCTCTTGTAGTGAAATGTATTAGTTTTTTTGAATCTCGGTATTGGCAAAGAGTTGTTATTTAACACTTTTTGCTAGTGAGTGAATTTTACAATCAACGGTACGATATGATTTTTACACAACTTTGTTGAATTACAACTTATATTTAAATTTTGTGTGACGCTTTTATGTTGATTTTTGTGCAATTGATTACGATGGTGCTTGTTAGTTTTAGTAGAATGAATTACGTTTTTAAATTAATCAAAGTCATGATGTCGTTTGTCTTGAAAACTCTATAAATTATTAAAATGATTGAACACCCACACAAAATCTTTCATCTTCATTTCGTCCATCTTCATTTCATTGTCATTAGATACCAACTTTGTAGGAACCAACTAAACAATTCCAAGAATTATAATTTTTTGTTGTTGTATGCATTTATAGTAGCCACGCACAAGTAATTTAGTACTTCACTTTACCTGTCTAAATTTCACGTTAATTGCAATTAAATTAGCACCTAAGCATCCATTTGCACAAAGTCTGTAAGTAATTTCATAATAAAACATTATTCACATGCATGTATAGCACGAACAAAAAATTAAAAATCTTACTGTTGCGTCCATCAACAAAATGTCAACAAAAAGTAGCGTCTCGGGAGGATCTGAAAGCGGAAGTGCAGGGCAGAGCAAAAACAGTGCAGGTCAAAAACAAGACAACAAGAAAAAGCCAGAGGATGACCCGAAAAAAAAGAGGGAAGAGGAGAAGAAAAGGAAGATTGAGGAAGAAAATAGAAAGAAAGAGACTGAGGAACAACATTGTGTCAATCATCACATCTTGGATCTACCCAGAGGACCCCTTCCTGGTCATCCAGGTTCTAATCAAACTTGATAATTTAAAATATTAACCTTTCATCTCTAATAAAAATTTTATTGTAAAATATACATATTCGCTATGGAATAATTTATAGATTGGAATCCCAGTCCATTCAAGTCTAGAAATTCAATGGAGACTCGTGGACAACGGAACAACAAGCCAAATAAAGAAGGGAATGATGGATGCTGCTAGCTTGGTCAATATAAATTAAAATCATTTTAATTTATTAATTCTCTTGTTTGCCCCTAAAAATTTCACTGATGACATTTCACTGATCAATGCAATGAACCAAATCCTTCCATAAAATAAAATAATCAAAACTAATATAAAAAAGAGACATTTATTTCAAAACATTTTATGCAAATTGACATGAAGAATTATTCTTTGTGTTCCTCAGTTCCTTTGGATGACAAAAGTCTCTAAAACTTTGTATAGGAAATCTTTGTCGAAGATACAGGCATTTGTCTCTATTCGTAAAAATTAAAATGTCATTCAGACGAAGTTGTTTTTCCAGAGCATCTCTAGTTTTCGAATATTTCTTCATGATCTCCTCCATTTCTCCTTGTTGTAGGGTCAGCTTATTCATGTCAAGTTTTAAAATGTGCATTTCTCGAAATAATGTCATGGCCGTTGTATCCCTACAAAGTTCTAATCCATCCAATTTCTTTGTTCGTTTTTCCACCCTCATCTGAGCAATCTGAAATTCATAATAAAATTAATAAAATTGAGTAAGTATCAAACAAGATAACTGCCAAATTAATCATTTACTTTCAAAGCTGGAGTCTTGACTTCCAACTCTTCTTTAACTTGATTCAATTTGGGAGTGAAAACATGAATTTCAAAGTTAATTTTTTGATATTTTTCCAAAATGGATTCTTGAGCACTAATCAATTCTTTGAGTCGTCCATTCAAACAAAAATTTGTGTCATACCAAACAGTAAAACATTGATTAGCACACGAGACCATCACTCGATTCACTTTGACTTTTAGAATTTGTGAGGAATTTCGTTCTTGTTGAGATTTTTGTATCAATTCTCTAGTCGTCTGTATCCACGAGTTGGAGAAACTTTTGCTAAAAATATTATTTTTAAAATATTATTCCAGTTCCTCCACTAAATATCTCATAAGAATTTTTTAATTTTTAAACTAAATCTTACGTCAATGGGACTTGAGAGGTTGGAAGGTCAACGTCCATTCCAAGTGTACAAAGAAGTCTTACACATTCTTCAGTATTTTGTGCATCAGCCTTCTTCTCCATGTCAGTCTCAAGTTGATGACGAGTGTCAAAAAGATTTTTTAGTTGTACATTTAAGTCTGAAATTTCATTATGAAGTCTCTGAGAATTCTCTTTCATAATGTTCATCTCATTCACAAGACTTTGTTCGACAGCATCTTTTGTTGCTTCAGATCCACGTCTGGACTGTTGAATGTAAAACAAACTTTCTTGTGTAATTTCCAATGATTCCTCCAAGCTCTATAATTACAAATTGTAATTTACAATGCTTTGAAGAATTAGTTTTTCCTTGTTGTTTATATGCACTGAATAATTGACAATTAAAAATGTTTATACCTTGGCCATCGACTCGATCCTTTCCTTCATTTTGAAAAGGTCATGAGCCAGTGAGATATTATATGCCAGTTCCTCCTCCTCTTTTTTCAACCATTTACGAGTGTCCTGGATATTTTTTTCAATTTCTTTACTGGCTGAATCAGCGGCTGCACATCGAGTCAAACGCTGTGCTCTCAATAATTCTTCATTTGCACAATCCTTGTCTTCGGCTCCCATATTGAAGATGACCTTCCCCCACTTCTTCGTAGTGTCAGTCAAAAGCTATGAATTCTGAGGGTTCTCTTCAAGTTCAAAATATGAATTCTGTACGATGATGCGGACATGCAGGTACATAAGATTATTGCAGAACGAGGCTATCATGACATTATTGATGGGTGACATAAAAATAAATTGAGTACAGTCAATCTTATTAGACTACACAAAATTGGTATCTAGTGGGGACAATAAAATGGCCAATTTAAGTCCGTCATGTCACTTCCAACGCTGTCAAATTAAACTTTTTTCTTTTTAGAAAAAATCAAGGCCATATACACTCTATGCGCCAAAGAACAAAAAGAGGTTGGGACATTATCGGGTCTGACTTGTAAAATCTCTCCCGAATTCTTAGCGGATAGTCGCCCAGAATTCATGGCAATGGAGGGGGGATAGACAGCATAGAGTGTACAAGCGGTCCGAGATTTCCCATCGGAATATCCGCTAAGAATTCGGGAGAGATTTTACAAGTCAGACCCGATAATGTCCCAACCTCCTTTTGTTCGTTGGCGCATAGAGTGTATATGGCCTTGGAAAAAATAAACTTTAATATAAAATTTTCAAAACTCTCAAGACAAGAAAAAGAAAAATTGTTTGTTCTTGTGTTTTAAAAAAAGAGCATGATTTTTATTTCATTCAATATTTTTTAGGCACGGAATACATTAGTTGACAAAGTCCGACTTTTCCTTTACGCACAACTCTTATTTAATTAAGGTAAACAAACAAATAAAACTTGTAAAAATACGAGCTCAAATCATTTTTTTAATAAAAGTCAAAACCACAGAGCAATTAAATTAATTTATTTAATTGCTGTGGTCAAAACAATGGCATGCATACAACAACAGTTTGACCTTGAAAAAAATAATGTAGAGATAAAAATGGGGACGACATTGTCCACTGTAAAAATTAGGTGGGAAAAAAAATCTCGGTGTGTAACCTCATTAAAATGGTCATTTTTATCCACATTTCTTACAACAGCGAGACTTTGAAGAGGACTAATGAGATTACGACATCATTTTATTCTTTGTACAGGGTGGCACATAACCTTTTGCACCCCCCCCCTACAGCCTAAACTACAGGCACTAGAAAAAATCCAAAAATACA
>JAQIVZ010000381.1:0-72933 GCA_034700945.1 Arrhopalites spinosus
AATTACAATTTTGGTGCTCTTAAAAAACATTCTAAGCTTTGACGAGGGGTATGAGGTTTTCGAGCAGAGAGTATATTTAATGTATTTAATGAATAATTTATTTAAAATAAGTAATAATTTAAAATATTCTTATGATTTTCAGTCCTCTCAGCGCCGTAGACTCACATGTTGGGAAGCACATTTTCGAAAAAGTTATAGGTGGTCCAAAATGTTTACTGAAACGAAAAACAAGGGTATTGGTCACACATGGTATCACGTACTTGAAGGATATGGACCAAATCATTGTCATGAAAGGGGGTGAAATAAGTGAAATGGGGACGTATAAAGAACTTTTGGAAAGAAAAGTGAGTACATTTGCTAAACTTGAAGTTATAATGTATATGTTCTACTTCTACATGTATAACGTATTATTTTCTTTGGTATTGTAGGGAGCATTTGCCGAATTTTTGACACATCATCTTACATTACCAGATGTAGAAGTAGACTCGTCACTATTAGAAGAACTAGAAGGAGTCATTGGATCCCGTGAGCAACTATTAGCTCGTCAAAAATCTCGTTTATCTGAAAGTGGTGATGGGGACCATGTACTGAACAGACAAATGTCCATTACATCCCAAGAAAGTGGTGGAGACAAAAGCTTGTCTCCCATGCGAAAAATGAGCAAGTCATCGGAGGCAACTACTTCTGCAAAACCGAAAGATAAGGATAAATTGATTGAGGTTGAAAAAACGGAGACGGGCAGTGTCAAATTTGCTGTGTATTTACACTATTTGAGAGCAGTTGGATGGTCAATGACATTCTGGACCCTTTTTCTAAACTTAATTTTTCAAGGTACAGGAATTCGAAACACAAATTATTTCATGATGCATTATTTTTTGTGTTCTAATTTAAAAATTGATTCTGTTTAGCGTTCTCGGTCGGAAGCAATATTTGGCTATCTGTTTGGTCAAATGATCAAAATGCAGACAACAGAGATTTGTATCTTGGAGTCTATGGAGGTCTAGGAGTTGGCCAAGGTCAGTGAAAGTCTTTATTCAAATCTTAGTTATACGATTAAATTTGTCATTGATTTGCAAAAGAAAGTATCTGCACTATCTAGGTTCTGCGCGGAAGCTTTGTATGCCATTTTGGTACAAAATACCATTGAGTATAACGCATAAAAATAGTTTCTTTGTATTAGTTAGTAACGATTTTCGAGATTGATATTATGATGACAAAAAAATGGCTCATGCTTGTAGAACTATTAAAAGCGTCATAATAATATAAAGGTTCTGGATGACATCAGCTATTCTACGAATTCTGTTGTACATAGTTGGTGGTTGGATGATTAAAATAGCATGCAAACAGCAGAAATTATTTGCATTTGATATAAAGTTAAAAGCATGCGCAAGTTTTAACTTTTTATTATTACTTTGTTTCACTGAAAAAAGCGCTATTTATTTTGGTCGCGTCTGTAACAATGGCCCTGGGAAGTTTGGAAGCAGCTAAAATTCTGCACTCGCAAATGCTTCACTGTATTCTTAGGGGACCAATGGTATTTTTTGATACAACTCCTGTGGGTGAGTAGCAACTCCATTAATCCTAAATAAAAATTATTGTCTAAAAAGAAAATGTCGAATTCAATGATTTTGGAGATCTTTTTTTGACATTTTTTTTGACAAAAATAATTTTTATCTATGATTACTTGTGGTTCAGGTCGAATTGTCAATCGATTTGCAAAGGATGTTGACACAAGCGACAACTTACTTCCGAATAATCTTCGTTCCTGGATCAACTGTTTATTTTCGGTACTTTACCATTGAGGGATTTTGACTCACACAAAGGGATTTGCTTTTGCTTGTATTATATTTTGCTTTTCCCTATTATTTATTTTTGGCTTATTATTTTTAGTTTAATCATTTTGATTGCTTTTGTCGAAACCAAAGGATTTTTTTGTGATAGATCTACAATGTAGATTTTAGGTGTGACAGTTATTTGTTGGCATGTAGTCTGTGCGCTTGGTCAAGAAACGCTGGTATAAGGAAGGAATAAATATGGCCTTTGATATGCGTAATAGTTCTCCATTATCAGTTGTAATGTAAGGATTGTGAATTGTTCTTGTGTTTTGGGTCATAATAGCTCTGTTTTGTCCGGTTGTTTATTATTTAAATGTTGAATCTCAGCTCTGACGGCACTGGTGGGATCCTTTTGTTTGTTCTACTCAACCTTGAATGCTGCCTCATCCTTACATGAATCTATCTTACAAAATGTGCTCAGAAGCCCATCTGCCTTTTTTGACGTAACACCCGTTGGTCGAATTCTCAATCGATTCGCTAAAGATGTTGATGGTGATTACTAAATTTTAAAACTCTTTCGTATTGTGCAATATACCAAAGATTTTTAACTTGACAAAAAAAATTGATACTTACGTATTATATTTTGAATACAGTGGTAGACAATACTTTACCAACCATCCTTCGTGGGTTCTTACACTGCTTCTATGGGGTAATTTAATCCCCCTTGTTTTGTTTTAAGTATTTGTTGGATGAATTCATACTATGTAATGGGTATTTGTTTATGTTTTGGGAAATGACATGAGAAGACTTTTAAATTTCAAATGGTTTCTTGAAATTTTTTGTAAAATTTTTTTCTTCAATGATATGATTTTTTTCAGTTTTGCATGTTTTTGGGAATTTTTGTGTTGCTGATAAATTTTAATATTATGTTTTCGTATGAAGACAAATATCTCCTTACTTATACATATTCTTAGTCAACAGTGATAGAGTTGGAAAAAGAGACAATTTTTCAATATTAGTGATTTTATTTGAGAACTCTATTTATTTATTTTTTAAAAAAACTAATGTACCTTTAATTGTTTGACTCTTTTACCAACGATAGTTCTTGGGATTTTTTGGGGGTTTTAATTTCAAGGGAACCTTTTAGCAGAATTTTTTTAGACTATAATTGCATGCAGCATAGACTACTAAATCTATTCGTAATAAAAAGTGTGTAAAAATTAATCACTGAATAACGAATATAGGTTCTGGCAACATTGGCCGTGATATCTTACAGTACACCGGAATTCATTGCTGTAATCATTCCAACTGGTGTTGTGTATTACTTGGTTCAGGTAAAATTGAAAGATAATTTACTTAACTTAATTGATGGAATCATTATTAATTTGTAATTACTAATTACTCATCATCATTCAATTGCAGAGATTCTATGTCGCAACCTCGCGACAGCTTAAGCGTCTGGAGTCAGTAACTAGGTATGAGACTGATAATTTATCAATTATTTTGTGACTTTGTATTAATGATGTACTCTTAAAACTTTCCCTAGGTCACCTATCTACTCCCATTTTTCAGAGACATTGACAGGGTCAACTACAATTCGCGCATTTGCGATGCAAGATCGATTTATTTTAGAATCAGAATCAAAAGTGGATCATAATCAATTATCTTATTATCCATCCATAGTATCAAACCGGTGAGGAAAACATTTTTTAAAATAAAGTTTAATCGATTTTTATGACTGTCATGTTATATTTTTGTGTGTTCGTTCTTGAATTTAGATGGTTAGCTATACGATTGGAATTTATTGGAAATCTAATCATCTTCTTTGCCGCACTATTCACGGTACTTGGTAGACAAACATTGAGCCCAGGACTTGTTGGTTTAAGTATCAGTGAGTACAAAACATATGATATTTTTTAACTTTAATGCATTATTATAAGTAAATTTAAATTGTTATATTTTTCTTAAAGGCTATGCCCTGCAACTTACTCAAACTCTGAATTGGTTGGTTCGGATGACTTCTGACGTGGAAACAAACGTAAAGCTACTAAATAAACTCTTGTCAGTTTAATTTGTCATCTTAATTTTTTTAAAAATGTCAAATGCATGTTTTAATACATAAATTGCAGATCGTTGCAGTTGAGAGAATTAAAGAATATGCTGAAACACCACAGGTTGGTATCTCACACTGACTCTCATAAAGAAAATTGGGAGTTTATTAAAAATAAATCTTTATGTTTGCCGTATTATTATATAGGAAGCTGCTTGGGAAGTAGAGGAGACGAAACCTGCAACTGAATGGCCTGAAAATGGTGCCATTGACTTTGAACACTATCAAGCTCGTTATCGTGAGGGGTTGGATCTGGTACTCAAGGATTTTACTTGTAAAATTGAACCTGGAGAAAAGGTTAATTTACGATGTTCTCTATTTATTTAAGAAAGTTTCTTTAAAAAAAGTTTGTATAAAAAATTAATGGTTTTAATTTGACTTCTCAAATTTTCCAGATTGGCATAGTGGGCAGAACAGGAGCTGGTATGTTTTTTTTTCTTTATAGCTTTACAGTTGTGTAGTGCTGAAATTAGTTTTTTAATAACATTAATGACACATTTACTGTACATTTACAGGAAAATCCAGTCTCACATTATCCCTTTTTAGAATTGTGGAGGCAGCTGGAGGTAAAGACATAGTATTTATTATTTTGTAGGGATGTTTAACAACTAGTTGTTTGAAGCTTCATTCTTAATTTGATGATTTCAATTATAATAGGAAAAATTACAATTGATGGTTTGGATATTGCTAAACTTGGTACGCATAAAATTTGAAGTATATTCATAATATTAATATTCCATTGATGACACACAGTCTAATATAATTTATTTTAAATAAAATTCAGGTCTTCATCAAGTCAGAGAACGATTGACGATAATTCCACAAGACCCTTGTCTATTTTCGGGAACTCTCCGCATCAATTTAGATCCATTCGAAAAGTATAAAGATGAAGCTGTTTGGCGAGCACTTGAGTTGGGACATTTAAAATCATTTGTGAAAGGTTTGCCGGCCGGCTTAGAACATGAAATTTCCGAAGGTATGTCTTGTTACCTATATGAATACACCCGTTGCTTTATTTAATACCATACAAACGATGAATTAATGAATCTCTGGTTGTTTTTTTTCTTTTTATTCAAGGTGGAGAGAATTTGAGTGTTGGTCAACGTCAATTGGTTTGCCTTGCCAGAGCCCTACTTAGGAAAACAAAAATTCTTGTTTTGGATGAGGCTACAGCAGCTGTGGTCAGTATTTTGGTCTTTATTAAATTGAATTGTAGATGTAATAATATTAATTCCAAAATTCCATTTTATTTTGTAGGATTTGGAGACAGATGACCTCATACAACAAACAATTAGGACAGAATTTGCTGATTGTACCGTTTTAACAATAGGTAAATTTTATGGGACAAATAGTATGGCATGGGAGACGCATAGCACTGATTGTAGATTTTTGAGAATGATACAATGTATAGAATGAAATATTTAATTTCCATTTGTTTTTGTTGAACAGCTCATCGTCTCAATACGATCATGGATTCTACAAGGTAATTAAAAATATTTTGTCTAACTCAAAATTCTAATGGTGGAGCTCGTATTTAATTCTGTTTGTTTTTGTTGTCTACAGAGTTCTCGTTCTTGACAAGGGAGAAATATCCGAGTTTGACACTCCAGCCAATTTATTAAAAAACAAGCAATCAATCTTTTATTCTATGGTGAAGGAGGCTGGAATAAATAATCCTTATAACAATAATTAAGCACAATTTGATTTTTATCTCTACATTTACATTATT
Source organism: Arrhopalites spinosus (assembly GCA_034700945.1). NCBI lineage: Eukaryota > Metazoa > Arthropoda > Collembola > Symphypleona > Arrhopalitidae > Arrhopalites > Arrhopalites spinosus. The sequence continues at coordinate 5,615 of JAQIVZ010000381.1, forward strand.
TTGGCATTTGATTGTACTACATGTAACTTTATGGACTTTTACCAGTGTATTATTATGAATTACTACCTATACTTATTTCCTGTGTTCTACATTATTTAGACAAAAGAATAATTCAATTTTAGTATTTAAGTTAAGTACTTGTATTTAACATTTAAAAAAAAATAAGTGTACTTTGGTGAGTGATTGAAGTCAATCTAAAAACCACCTGGTGAATTTGTGATTGATTACTTTGTAGATGTGTGAGTTACATATGTGTGTGAACATGTACGGCAACAAGAAATATTATTTACTTAATGTCAATGACATGAAATAGTATTAACTTACACTTGTGGTCATAATGTATACCATTGATTCCTAGAAACTAGGAAACCTAGTTTGAAACATTTTAGTAGTACCGATGTACATAATCATTGAACTCAAAAAATTTTCTTTTTAATAGAAATTTATTTGTAGTGACGAATAAAATTTTTAAATTTGATTTTAATAGTACATAAATTAGTATGAGTCAGTAATATAAAAATTTACTGCTAAAAATATTCGTACAAAAAGATTTTCCTAAATGCACGTTCTCTGTGTAAAATTTTACTACTCTTACCTATATATGTAAACAATAAACATAAAATATGTACTTATGCTTTTTTTGTGGACAAAAAATTTAAAAAAATGTGAATAAACTGATTGTACTTTTTAAACAAAGAAATTTCATACAAATTTTTAATCAATTTTCTTTCCTTCTTTTTTTTAATTACATATATTTAGCAGTAATAGTAAATAGCTGCAAGAATGTACGACTTGGAGTATTACTGCGAGTAGAAAATAATAAAAGTCTTATTGAAATGATTGGACAATAATTATAATTGCTTTCTGGTATTATTAGATGGTTTGCTTACAGGTAAATAACATGACTTGTAGTCTTAAAATATTTGGCACGTTTGATTCAGCAGTTATTCCATTGTCTCCGAGTATTTCAATCGATTAGTATAAAAAGCAATGACCACATGAGGAAACTTTATTGTTGTGAAGGCGGCTGGAACCAATTGAAGATCATCTTTGCCTATCCATTTGACTGTAGAAAATCAAGAAAAAAAGTTAAATGGATTTGAACAAGAGCTGTCATAATTAAATTGTACATAATAAAATGGTTTAATTCAGCCTCACCTAAATGATAAATTTCGCCGGTAGGCGCATCCGTCGTTCCAACTATAGCTTCAATATTCAGTCCATGATAGGAAGAGTATGATTTGTCATCAATTCTCTCATTAATTTTAATTTGTTTGCTAACCCATGAGCCAGGGGTGGTTGGTAACTTTTTTTTACTCAATTTTGGTTTTGCAACAAGAACAGACTTTGAAATTGACTGAGTCCTTGATGGTCTACGTTTCACATTTTTCTTTTCATATTTAACAACTAAATCCCCACAGTCTAAATTTGTTAGAGGTTCCCATGTACTCTCAGTCCTAAAAATCCAACACAATTTATCACTTAAACGTGTACTTGGCATTGTACAATGAATTTTAAACACTGAATAATAATTCTCATTATTTTTTCCCAATGTAACAATTGTTTATATAGTCAAAAACACATGACTAAAACACTTTTTAAATTTGTAGGCAAAATAAAATACATACAAAAGTACTGACAATTCCTTTACACACTGTAGTATTTAAGTACTAAATAAAATATTTAAATGTTGATTCTTTCGTGTCTCTCCAAATGTGTGACAACAATCTCAGAATTTTTTTTGTTTTGTGTTTACTTTTACAAAGATAAAATATAGTATGCTCATTTTATTGATCTTTTTTCCATGGAACAGCAGTTGCGCGCATCCCTCCACAATGAAATTGTGTCTGTGTGGGGAACGAGAGACTCACAATAAAGACACGTTGAATATAAACGTATTATAACACATTTAAATGGTAAATGTGTTGTACCTTAGTCAATGGAAGCTAATATAAAATAATGTACAGGCAAATGCGTGTGTACAAGTCTTGAAACGTTATGAGAGACTGAATGGACTCTATGCCGAAATAAGGTAAATTCACTCTTACTTTCATTGCCATTTGCCATGTGAGTCAGACTGTAAGAAATACATTCAGTGCATGGTCTGGCTTGTAAAGGGTTGAACTTGGCCTACTCTCATACTGACGTTTTAATTTTGTAAACGTAGAATGTACATACACGCTATAGGACACTAAAATAAATTTACAAGACTATCCCTTTCAAAATTCAAAATTTCAATGTCAATTCTAATGTTATGTGTCCACAAATACTATTTTGATTTTCCAAAATACATGTACAAAAGATGACTGGGGGATATATAATTATGCAGTTTTACGCTGCATATATTTGTATTGACTTCACTTTTAAACACAAACACAAACGCTCGTCAAATAATTATGCAACTCTCATGTTATCTCTAACTCAGCCTACTGTTCCTGATCATCTCAACAAGAAGAAGGAGGAAGGAAATGAGACATCCAAGGCTGTTCCTGTATGACTGATGACTGATTTGTTTTACAAAATTCTTGTTTTGATGATTCAAAGGAGACGATAGTCGAGACTATTTTAAATAAAAAAAATGTATCTTGTCTGCTCTATTTTTTTTATTATGCACGATAGACTAGTGATGCATTTGGAGTTGTAGTGCCATTCGTAACTCATGCAGTTGGGTAGTATCCTAAATATATCTGATGTCTATAAATACATATAGAGAGAACGCTCCCATTTGAACACTATTCCGTAAAATACAATGTATAATTATTATAGCTCTGAGCTCTAACTCCTGTTTTAATGTGCTATGTATAACCTCGCTTCAACATAAATAGACTCGACCAAAAAAAACGAAAAAGAGAAAAGGAGTGCAGGCAAATTTAATGCCCAAATGTTAAACTAAAAAACGTGGACACAATAAAAGCGCATCCTCATTCTTCAGCGTATACCAACCAATGTGCACTATGCCAGTTCATTGAGTTTCCGTTTCAGTATTTTAAATAGTAATGTTAGCAGTAGTTAGCCCAGAGAATTACTTTTCAGTATTTTGAAACGATTAGTTTGTGAATTAATTATAGTTAATTACCTTGGAAAACCTTTCCATTTGAGCAAGTATTCCAAGTTTCCTTCACGGATTCTCTTGGAAAGAATTTTCTCCACAATGTAACCTTCATCCTCGTCTTCCACGGATCTTTTTTCTTCATCTGAGAAATTTTCAGTGGAACTATGAGATGAGTTGCTTGAGTGGGAAGCAGTTGATTTATTTAAACCACTAGAATTCATGTTGATAAAAAAATAAATATTTAGAAAATAAATAGAAAATCAACAATAAAAACACAATCTATAAAATCATTTCAACCAAGAAACAATGAAATGTTCATTGTCGTTGACAAAATCGTCAAAGACATAAACGTTATTGTGACTACTAAAATATTGAATAAAATTATCAAAAAAAAGAACGAAATAAGTTTGTGTCCTTGTCAGAACGGACGGACGAACCGTACAAAATTGCACTCAAATTCTTGTGTAGAATATAAATTACTTACCTAGTGATATGATAAAAGCGTGTCTATTAACAAAATTTTTACATAATTTATTATTCATTTACTATTGGTAGGTTAAATAGTAAAAGAACGTGGTATTCTCATAATAATTTGGAGCTATAACTTTTCTGTGCACTTTTGAAACAAGAAACGGGCATTATCTCATACTCAATATTAATTTAGTTTGTATGCCTCCATAATCTGATATGCGTGATATGTGGATACCTTCATTATATTATTATACATTAGTATGTATCACCTATAGATACCTATGTATTGTTAGTTTAGAATGCTTAGATTACATATCAATCATTTTATCTTTGTCGTGTCCAGTCTCACGTCATTTGTCATGCAAAGTTTCACCCTCTTAGTATCTCCAGTCACCCTCAATGAAGACGGAAGGTATGAATTTGGCTGTGTGTACTTATAATATGCATAATTAATATTAATTGTCTCATTAGTAGCCGGTTTGCGGATGCTTTATAAATTACAGAGTTTGAAAAACTGAAATAATGGGGTGACATAAAACCCCCATAAAAAATGAGAACATTAAAATTATCATGATTTTAAAAAATATATTTGTCATTTAATTATAACGAGATGTATCGTACATACGTGAATTATTGTAAATACTAAATTGTATTTTTTATATGTAGAGAACAAGTAAATTTTTTAGAATATTATATTTAAAGAAAGACGCAAAAAAATTCATGTATTGAAATATAAAAACGAATTATAACTTTTATAGGTTTTCTTCTATCATGGACTCAATTTTCAATTTTTTCATTTCGTCTTCCATGGCTTTACAGACAGGATATTCAAGAGCATTAATAATTTGTTTACGAAATATATTTGGAACAATATTAAAGACTGCCTCCACGACATAATCTAATGTCCCAGCTCCATCGGATAAAACGGCAATATTTCCAATATCCAGGTCAATATGATCAATGGAAGGTAGTAGATCAAGATTGGCTGGTTGTTGAACCTTGACTGCTACCTTTATGTACTCTAAATTGAATTCCATGGCTCCTCTTCTCTTTATTAAATTCTTCATGATTCCCCAAGACCAGTTGTACTTTCCTGTGATATACATTTATTTTTACAAAATTAAAGCCAAAAAAGTAACTTGATAATGTTAGCTGTATGACTGTATTTAATCTAAGAAATAAATAATACTTGTGTTTAATGCCTTCTCAAATTTCCCATCAACTTTTTATGTTGGCAGTGTTAGTCACTAATAATTTAAGCTTTGAGCTTCATATTACACTCCTAAACCCAATTTCGTTTTTTTTACCTTTCAAGTTTTCAGCACCAAGATGAAGAGTGACATGGATAGTATTTTTCTCGAATCCTAATAAAATTGAGCCTGTACGGTGAAGAGTTGATAGGCCCTCCAGTGATCCTTCAGTCAGTTCAAAAGTTGAAGACCATGAATTTGCTTCATAGTCTGGAAGGGGTAAAGGGTCCAGTCCTCTTTTCTTCATCAAATTTCTATTTCGTATACCAACAAATAAAAAGATTGAATATAAATAATATGCATGAGTTGTGTGGCCTAAATTCCCCTAAAATTAATTTATCATGGGGAAATAAATTATGATACATTTTTCTACCTGGCTGAGGCTATGGCCATATCAAGAGGATTTATAGAATTTGGAAATTGTTGTGGTACATTTCTGGCTTCTTTATTCAATGCTACACGTACATTCGACTCGACTTCTTGGAGAATCATTGGTTTGATACTGTCAAAGAGGAAACCTCCAACAGAGTTGACCATACCCTACCATAAAGAAAACATATTGACTTGAGTTTTCAAACTAATTATATTATTGTCATTTATACAGTGTACACAAACCTGGAATATTTTCCCCATGAAACCCAAATTTTCAAAAGACATTTTAATGTCTTCAAAACGTAAATCCATGTCAATGTGTTCCACAACCAAAAAACCTTCTGGAGAGATGGCAAATTTCCCCTCTGCTTCCGTCGACACATTTAGAATGGTCACATTAAATTTTCCCCTTGAACGGCTAAACCAACTTGCAATTGAATACATTCCAAGAATTTGAAGTTGATCAATAGACACCCCAACTGATACCTAAATTATATTAGAAAATACTCAATTGGCAATTTAATTACATTATTTTAATCATAAGACGTTAAACATGCTTGTGAAATATTTGCGTTGTTTGGTGAATAATTTGTTTAGAAAATGAATTAATTATATAGGGTATTTTTTAACAGAATAAAAAATCGTGCAGGCAAGCTAAGAAATGTTAAAGCAATGAGGCATTCTTAAGGGGGCATGCACTACCTTCAGAGCTGAAATATCGGATCGTACATGTTCTAGTTTGAAACGAGATAATCCATGAACAGTGATATTCTCAAATGTCATTTTGGCTGCAGAAAATTCTTTGTCTAAATTTGGCACAGGCATTGGGTCAGGGACATGTGAATTCATTCCAGCAGGAAGTCCACGAGGGTCATCTTGTTTAAAATGAGCAATGATGTTCCTCACATGATTATTTATTTCATCGTCTGTTGACTCTGTCGATCTTTTCAGTCGATATTTAAATGAGTTGTCCGTCCTGACGTCATCTTCAGTTACTGGGAGCACTGTAGATTCCAACATTAAATTAGTCATTCATTATCCACAGTCTAACAATACCCCTAAAGGACAAAACCGGACATACCAACATACCCTTTTTGACAGATGAAAGATGGACGAATTATTATCCGTCAATAAAGTTATTTTCAGTGAAATTAAAGTGTATACAAAAATATTTATGTAAAATTTTAATTTTGTATCATTTTACCTACTGTTTGACGTCTAAATTAATATAAGTTATCTGCATTGTAATATAATAAGGATAGATTGTTCTTTAAATGTGTTGTAAAGATGATTGACTGAATTAATATAATTAGTAGATTACAATAAATTTTTACCTTTTGATGAAGAGGAGGTGATGAAGATGAGCAACACAAAGAATGGCTTCAACTTGAACAGCATTTTAGAAAAATTAAATGTTTCAAAACTACTAAATAAAAATATTAAATCTACACTAAATTCTTATGTAAGATGACAACAAGTGAAGGAGAGCTAAATACATAAAGTTAAAAAATATAGATAAAACATTCCAACTAAAAATGAAGTTGTAAGGATTCCATTTTCCATCATCATTTAACAGAATACTATATAGTCAACTCATTTTATTAGGTACTGATTAGAGTCGAGTTCAAAGTTTATGGATGCGCATTTGCTTTCATCTTGAAAGATAAAATATCATATGAAGAAATAATAATAATATCTTAGTCTCCCGTTTTCAATGAATGAAGAACATGTTATATTATAGGTATGCATGTAAATGCTTGAAGTAAGTTTATAGTACAGAAATACACTTTCTTGTAGTTTAAGTTTCATTTAATACAAAAATGATGAATAAATATAGGCTGCAACTTCCTAGTATTTTGACAAAAATTATTAGGTATGTATGTAATACGAGCAAAAGGAGGTAAATCGAATTTTTTGATGTACGAATGTATTATTTAGATTTACAAATTGTAAAATACATTTTTCACAGCATTTCCTTCATAAATGACAAAGATGAATATATAAATTACATCATATTATCTTTTCAAAAACAGTGATTATAATTCTAATATACAAATCTAATTTTAATTACTTAAGTATGGTCAGTTCATACGTAACTGGGCCACTTTCATCAATTTTTGAAAAATTCTGCACTAACCACTAAACGACATATTGAAACTATTTAGAATGTAGTACGAATAGTAACAACAATACATATTCACAACTCTTGAATTGATGCATATCAAAGAAAATATTATGTAGAAATAAAAATAGTTTTATATTATATCAATGACCACTAAATAATACATAGTACAGACTCACTTGCATACATTCACAAACATTTTCGGTGAATAATTTGAGAGTTGGATTCAAGAATAAAGTCAAAACAAACACCAATATTCCTTCTTAATTCAAAACTGTTCTGAAAATAAACTTAACCTACATGTAGTTAAATTGCTGAATGGCTTATTAATTATTGAACTGCCCTTCTGCAAACCCAGCCACGTAATTAAGATTACTTACATCTAACAAATTCATTATGAAAAAAAGAGCTGAACCATTGCATGGAGATTTTTAAAATGACAAGAATTTAAATAAAAAATCATAGTAAGGTGCAGAAATTATATATACGTGAATTTGAAGCAACTAATGACACAAACATTTCCAAAATTTCCGTTTTGGAAAAGAATGTTGTAAAAGTATGAATATGTGGAGTTGGAATACAGTTAAAATTTGCGTGCATCAGACTTTTTAAAGAGGTTTTCAGATTTCCTGCTGCTCTTTCTTTCTCTCTCACTCTTCAGATTTTGCGCTGAGCAATACGGTGAACATACAAGTAGAATCCACTGCGTGAAATAGATCCATTAGCTGTGCAAAAAAATAGTTTCCATCAACATCACATTTGAATTAATTTCTTTATATAATTTGAATAAACAAAGCAAACCAAAATGCCCGTTTAAATAAAAACTTACCGCTCATATAAAACTTCCGAGCGTGACCGATAAAAAAATCTATAAAATACAAAATAAAAAATGTAATGCATGATGAAAATTTTAAATTTTAACTTTAAATTGTTTACATAATGAGTAAAATATTTGAAAGCTTTAGACATGTAATTCTTACCCTTCGATAGAACAGCATTCGTACGAGCAATTCGTAGAGAATTAGACGATTCTAATTTAAGATTCCAGTAAATGGGATGCGACCTGCAAGAATCAAACATGTCGTTTTTACAATAGTATTCTTGATATTTTTTAATGTTTAAATAAATAAATAACATTTTGAAATATTGTCATACCCAATTATAAAGTTTGTAACAGCCTGGAATAAATAAAGAAAAAAATGATTAGGTTCAGACTGTAAGAAAATGAGACAGTATAATAAGTTGATATTGAATACTTACGTTGTACGGGACATCAAAATGAAAGGTATGATTCCAATCAACTTTGTTTGTCGAAAAGTAATGTAAAAGAGTTCGAATCTGCGCTTCTTGATCAGTCATACTGAGTGCGAGTCTGTCCTTACTAAGAAAAACAAATTAATTAATTAAAATATTAGCAATGTTAAATTAATTAAATTAGTTTATGTAGGTAATGAAGGGTCCCTTTTATGTTCGCTTACCTTAGACAGATAATTTCCAACATACAGTGGAGTTTTTTAACGTCCATTAAAGATTCCTTGATCATCTTCGGTTTGGGTACAAAAGTTCTGAATTTACTTTGATCGGCTAATTTGCACACTGAAAACATAAGACATTAGCTTTAGCATTTTCAAAATCAACATATAAAACTTTTCTCAAAAATTAAATGACATGTCCGTAAAGAAACTTACTTCCTAGAATGAAGCAATAGTCTAAAAGAAAAAGTAAACAATTGAAGTGAACAATGCATTGTAATCATTACATTATTAAACATTTGTACAATTTGTAATATCTTTCAAGGTTACCTTTGTACAGTTTGTTGATACCGCAATCAATCACCATTTCTAATACAAAATTCAATGAAGACATTTTTGAGCGGAAATTCATAGCAGAATTTCCAATCTGCTTGAGGATAGAACTCACGAGTGTTTCATTTGAAGGAAAGAGCTATGAAATTATTAATGACACAATTATTAATGCATTGAAATCATCCCTCAGTAAATGCTAACTAATATTTTGACAAGTCAGTGTAATATTAAACTAAACTTACATATGGTCTATATAGCTTGGACTCCACTGCTGTAAATACGTAGCGCAAACAATCTCGAAGTTCATTTGGGTGGGTTGCGTCTAAAAAAAGTCATGAAATATGAAAGTCAAAATATAAATGGAGAAAATATGTGAAGTGGTCATAGATATAAAGTTTATGTTAAAACTAACTTTTGAGAATACTCCATAGTTTGTCCGTAAAATCTACATCACTTCTGTCTAGATCCTTTACCCGCCTCAAAACATTCTCAACAGAGTCGGATAACTCTGAAAAATTGAAAAATATTAACAATTAGGAACTTGATTTCATGAACGATTCTCATTATGTACCTCTTAAAAGTAAATTTTTCATATGCTACAGCTTTAATATTTTAGTGTTATTTTTTTGATACCTAGTCCTTTCTTCCAATTTGGTACTGACGGTTGGTTGAACAAAGCTTTCAAGTCATCCATTAATTTACTTGGAGAATCCGTCAGAGACGAGCTTAAGAATGACGCTCCTAAAAATGATTGTTCAGTATCGAAATCACCTGAATCCATCATTTCAATAAAACTATCCAATGTTGATATTTCTTTCCATAGCTCTGCCAAAAATGGGTTGGCATCTCCAGGCTTTGGCTTAATTGTCTGTTCAGAAAATATTAAATATATTAAATTTAGAAATTTGTAATATCATTTTAAAACATGTAAAATGTATGTATAAATACGCGTTCTCCAAATATATGTATTCATGATCAGTATTTAGGAAACACTATTTACTTACCAATTTCACAAAGGATGTGAGTGGTGGTGGTGTTTCAAAAAGCACCTTTGGATCAGTCCACAAAAATTCAATGTGCACGGTTCTTTAAGAAACAAAATTATGTTGTGTAAAGATGAGATAAGTTACAAACAAACATTGTTTAGATTCAGTAAAACTAAACTTTATTACCCAGCGGCTGGATACTGTCCATGAGGCTTTTCATACACGGCATGAACTTGTTTATGCACAGCGGAAGGAATCTAATTATTTCAAATAAATAAAATTGGTATACATTTTTTTCTGAAGAAAATGTAAAATGTCGCAGAATAATAATATGCAAACTTACAACATTTGGTAAATGTTGATGGTACGCTAGGAATAAATCCAAATTTAATTGTGTCGATTGACGTTTGTATGGACCCATCATTCTCAGTTCCAAGAATAAATCATTCTTCATTTGTGTGGATTGGTATCTAAAAAATACCCATTACTTAATTAATTTATGAACAAAAACCCACTAGAGAAAATCAATACTGTCTGTAAGTGAATATACATACCCAATCATGACCAAATCTTTAGCGTTTGGAGAACCATCACAGGCCACGTATATTGGATTTGCGAATGAATACTTTCCTGCCACCCTATCCAAACGAAGATTTTGTAAGGTCTCTTCATCACCGTCATAAATCTTTTTGACCAGTGTTCTGCATGTTTGCAATTCCATTGAAGAGTAATGATTCAGGGAAAAATCAAGACCAGGAAAAGTTGTTTCAGGCAAACTACAAGGTGGATATGCAAAATATTGTATAGTTATTTTTGTGTATCAACAATGTGTTAACGTTCTTATATCTTTGTATGCTACACAATTTGAATAAAATTTAAGCATATTTTACGACATACTTTGGTTTGACAGCTTCTTCAAAATTTTCATTTGGATCAAATGGACATTCTAATGGACACCCTCCGACGCTTTCTTCTTCCATATTTTCAGCTCTATTTATGTGAAGGACCAAAAATTATTTACATAAACCGACTAGATGAGCGTATAATTTCAAGGACGATATTAAGTATCTTACGCATTGTCAAGATGTTTTGACGGTTGTCTCTCCAGACCCTTTACAAGAACTGTAATGTTACGCTCTGTATTCCAATTATAGTTGCTATTTTTGAAGTTGACAAATGGATCATCTCGTAGAAAAAACGGCCTGTAAAGAAAAAAGCAATAATTTTTAATTCATTCCAGCAATTATGTAACTCAATATGTGTTTTAAAATGTGAAATTTATAAAAATTACATGGGGAGATCAATGCGGGTAACATCTCCATGTGTTGCAGCTACACCTGGCATTTTATCAGAAATATCTTGACTAACCTTAATCTAAACTAATATTTTCGGAACGAAAAAAACCGAAGACGAATTTCTCTTTTCAAATTAGGTAACGAATGGCCAGGCAGTAAAAAAAATTAAAAACCTTGCTACTATGGTCAAAGCTTGTTAATATCAGTAGACATTTCTTACGACTCTTTGATTAAATCACGTTTATTCTTCATTAAAAAATAGTCCTTTTCCCTTTTCTAATCCTAAATTGTACCAAAATAATTAATTGTCGTCGACTTTCCTCTGTTCTAAGAAGAGCCGGGATTACTATGTGAGTTTTTATCATAGATTAACTTTCATCTATGTTTAGGCGGAAATTGTGTAGTTCAAAAGAGTCATTTTTTCTGACTTTTGTTTTTTTGTTTTATTGCAAAAATTTAGTGAAAATGTCCTCAAAAAAGAGAAAAGTCAATGTTCACCAACAGGAAAAAGTTGCCTCGACAAGTTCCACATTTCCGGATCACCAGTCTTCAAGTCAAGTGACAGAAGTGACGGCACTCACTTCTCAGAATAATCCAACGACGGACGAAAAATTTCTGACTTTATCTGGTATGTCAAAATATTAATTTTTGTTAAATGTCTGTTTAATCTCTAACAACAACAATGCTTTTTGTAAAGGTACAATCAAAAGAGGGAACAAAGCTGGACAACAAGTTGACGTCAAGGTCAATGTATCTAGATTGGAAATTGAACGATTACAAGAAAAGGACAAATCAAAATTACGGGCCACTAATCCAATTCAGAGCTCTTCAAGATATTGTTCCTGGTCAAGCGGTCTTCATATTCTCATTTGGACTCTTCTATGTGCTCCTTTGGTTTTTGTAATTTCATCTATTTACTCATTTTATATTGGTACAATGACTTGGTACAACATTATGTCGCTTTATGCTGAGGAAACATTATTCTATCGAATTTTGGCTGCGCCAACTCTCATTCTTACTTACCCATTCCTTATTTTTGTTTGTACATTTGGTATGGGCATTTACGCAGCTTTGGAGCAGATTACATTTAAATGGGCAATTTGGATCACAAGAGTTCAAGATTTAGAGAAGGGATTTTATTCTTGGCTCTGTCAAAAAGTTCATTTAGAAGAATGTGCTCCATACACTGAGGTTATCATTGTTAATCAACTACCAGATGCAATAACTCAAGTTTGATGACACTGATCATTCCAAAATTGAATTCTTTTTTATTTATTGTTACACTTTTCCTTTGTAATGCTGTATTGTATTCCATTTTGTTATTTTATAGATTTTTATAGATACTTTCATGTTTTAATATTTAACTTAAAATTATAATGGTAACCATTATGAATAAACATCCCAACCAATTTTGCATTGTAACTTTGAACCAGTGACAAAGTTGAAGAACATAGTAGTTCTTTGTATAACTATGTAAATTGTTAGTTCCTCTTCACTGAATACAAATAATGTGTAGGCAGTATTAAGGCAGCATCTCAAGTTTTCAGTTACACAAGTTGTTGTTGTAACATTGAGAGCAAACTCACGATGATCCAGCATTTTCACAACAGTCTGAGCTTTCCACTAATAAAGAAAGTTTTTTTTATTCATTACACCTGTCAATAATAGGGTAGACATTCCAATAACTTTCTATTTTAACAATAAAAATTAAATACTATTAATATAAATTAATATTGTGAATTTTTTGTACAAAACATTTCTAGGTATGGAAAGTGTGTTTTTTCAACTTTACACTATTGATAGCTTTTTAAAGTTTGGTGTATTTAATAGTTTACTCTTTTGAACTTTTTGGCCTTTGTGGGAGAAATTTAAAACTAAAAAAAGTCTCAATGTGTCTATCCGTAGCTAGTTTAGCTCACTTTATTTTACTAGTTGACTATTATATCAATTGACTTCCATTTTGACATTCTCTGCTTGAGTTTGAGTAACGTCTTCTTCCAATATATTTATTAATGTAGTCGACCTAATCAACCTGGAATATTGTCATTAAACTTACCGTGTACGCTAGGACTCATAAAATTCACGATTTATTCGAACTATATGTCAAATCTTATCTGATAGTGTTTCCTAGTCTCAAGCATGACTTGAAAAGTATAGACTGGTTTTTAGATCTGTAGTTTCATTATAGATGTACGAAGTTGCAATTTTGTCATGTCTCAAGTGGCCAAAATATTTAATGCTAAGCATTTATGAATGTTTTTACCTGTGTACATACAATGACGTACTTTATATATTTATATTATTGTTTTAATTTTATAATATGAGGTTTGTTCTCTGAACGTCAATAAAAATAACTTTATGATATAATGATACTCTTGAATGATTCATTATTTACTTTTTTGATTCACTCATTCGTATTTTTCATGAATTATACCAACCTAGTGTGATGGCTGATTATCAGTTTTAAGTAGTTCACCTGTATTAAATTGACTTTTTTCACTCTGCGTACATTATTTTTTTGGAATTACTACTTGTACTTTCTAGTAATGTAATTATGGTCAAGATTCCCTTTGATTCCACACAACCTTAATTTAACTTATTTTCTTGAAAAAACTGTAATGTACTTCATGGTGAGAGGAAAGGTGCGTAGATGAGAAAAACTCCTGTACTGATAAATGTAATATAAATTTACTGGACCAAAATCTTGTTCAATTTCCTTACAGTTAATGTTTGAAGCTTCTCAAGCATCATTGTACGCACAATCAATGCAAATAACTGAATGAGGTGAACTCATGCCTTGTTTCCACATGGTCCATAGAATTGGCCTTCTTAAAATTACTTGTAATACCTATTATAATTACCAAAATCTCATTATCATGGTTTTAATCAGAATTATTGTCACACTGAAATAAAACCATGTTGTCAAGATTTTGTTTGCTCATCTAATAAGATATTTAATTAAAAAACTACACAAGTCACTTAGTAATGTAATGCATGGCCCCTATTAAGCTATAAAAAACTGGAATGTAGATGAAATCAGTTAGCAAACTGTGACCATCTTCCACACCTCTCAAACAGAGAGAGAGAGAGAGAGAGAGAGAGAGAAGATTGAAACTGTAAATATAGCATCAGTAGAACATTATTTATTTCATTTTAGTGCGTTCATTATTATGATGTATGGACTTCACAGTATGTCTCTTTTTTACTGTAGTTGGAAAAATAGATGATATAAAATATATATGACTTGTTTAATACATATTACTATTGTAAGTGTCCTTACGCTTTGTTCGCATCAAAGCGTTTATATATCTCATATTTATCAACAGTAAATTTTGAGGCTCTTCAACCCTATCCAAGTTGAAAGGTATCGCATCTACACACACATGTACATGAAGAAGTTCCTCTTGTCAAATTATAGTTTGTCATGAAATTTGAGACTTTTCTTTCCTTTTTAATCATAGTCAGCTCTCGTCCAAAATATAATCATGTCATTTGTATATTCACATTAAGTACTTTGGAGTGAAAATTCAGTACGCAAGGGAAGGAAAAGTTGGGGATTTAGAATGGTAACCACAACTACACAGTCACAATTACTAAAATTAACAGAGTTCAAAAAGTCGTAGACTATATTTCACGCTCATATGTTATGAGTACATCATAGGTAGGTACGCTTACAATGAACATGGACATTCAATTTTTCAAATCAGAGAGAATTCACCAGTATGAAATTGAAAGCTCAAAAAAGCAATAAACGTGAGAAAAACACTTGATCGTTAAGGGAAGACTGAATAATAATTTATGCATTCACAATACAATCAAATATAAATTATACATGTATGTACCACATAAAAGACAAGTTATAGATAGCCTTTATGACTGATAATGGGAAAAAGAGTAGTTTTTGGAAGATTTCCAATAAAATTTCGACGAGTAGAAAGTGATGAACTTGAATTTGAGTATCATAATTTCAGCATGAGTGCACTCCACCAACTTGAATTATTTTAGATGTAAATCTACTCATCCTCTAAGGTTAAATATACAATTTTTTTTTTGTAATTGTACACTTTAGTGGTCAGTAAATTTGCTACTATGAGAATATTCTAGACGGTATAACTAAACTAGGTAAATTTATGTATGTACTCATATTAAATTATGGTCTTTGGTTTAACTATATTTCACCTCAGGAGGTTATTGTTTAATCATAATTTTACTACTAACAATTCTTACCATTACAAATCATTATTGATTTTTTTGAACTGAATTTTCAACCAGGATCCTCATAAATGTATAGTAGGTAGTAGGTACGCATCATTTATATTTATGACTAAATTTTAGTAAAATGACAACAATGTACATACATGTAGGAAATATATTCATATTCTAAACTGTAGAGTGGAAAAGGTTAAAAAAAGAGATTTTTTGTTAGGAGGAAAGATTGTATAAATAATTTTATAAAATCTAGTCAATTTCGTTGTCTACTGCTCACCAAAAAACCGCTTCCTTTTTTTTTGTTTGATGTGTTTATAGATAGTGTTGTGCATAAATAAGTATATAATTTATAAATTTAAATTTGAAATCAAGAAACCATAGTACACACAATGTGTACACAGATTATCCCTTTGACTGTAAACTCACCGGATGTCTTTTCGCACTTTTCAAGAATTTCCGTATTCTATAATTCCGCTCATATTGTAAAATGAATGAGAATGAGACCTAAATTTTTTATGCATGGCAAATGCCCAACTTAATGAGCACAAAAATGAATGCAATTATAAATAATTAATTCACAAAATTAAATCACTAAATCAAAAAAAAGAGGGGATTCATTATGGTTAATTATGTGGACGAGAGGAAACATTTGTTTTAACCTCAGTACGTGTGTGTTCAAGTTAAAATAAATTCCATTTTAAATTGATTAAAACGGAAGAAATACAGGCCAGCTAACTAAACTAAACACTGTATAACTAATATAACTATCAACCATGTTTAATTACATGGGCAGACTGTACTTGTGTAAAGAAAGTGTTTCGACATGCTAAAAGTACTTTGTAACTTGTGTATATTTTAATATGAGTTATACGCACATCTGATTATATGTACATCAGAAATTTCTAGCACGCTTCACATATTTTAATCACACACACACAGATTTAAAGAGTACACTTTGTTGTACATGAGTCAATTGTTAAATCCAAAAAATAAATGGTCAAAAGTCTCATGTTAGACTTGGAAGAAGCCCCAGCGTGTGCACACGTGTGGACGCAAAAGAATTTTTATGATTTTATTAATGATCTAGAAATAACATGCAAAAAAAATTGCATGTTCCAAATGATAATTTTTTTGATTCACCAACTTTTTAAATATCTCTTTAAAATACAATAATATTGTTACAACTTACATTGTTAGTATTGGAGCTGAAATACTTGTAAATTCGCAACATGAAGTAATATGAGAAAAAAAATGGGGCAAAGAAATTCTCTTTTGTAAATTGTTATCTTTATTAGTCAAATAATTATAAACAAATATATATATATATAAATTATACACGTGTACAATTCATTACAAACAACACATGTCGACAATGTGTACTGTGCGTATATGTACTATTTGAGAAAAACAGATTATTTAAGTCATTACCACAGTTAAACAATTATACTACATGTATAGTACAGAATGTACAGTCAAAAACAGATTCACTACACCATAACAATTGTTATACATTAACCCTTTTGCCTTTTAATTTTTTCAACACTTGTAATTCATTGTGGTAAACACTTTAAAAGTATCCAATTTATTTAAAAAATTGTCTGATGAAATTTAGAACAATACAGTGTAGTAGAATAGAACATAGTTATGAATGACATGTAGACCGGCCTTATGTTAATGAGGTCTGATTTTATTTTTAACACTGTATATATAAGATAGTCCATTCAATTTTGGGATTTTTTGTCTCCTTGAATTTTCGTTTAAGACCAATGTATGAGCCATGATTAAAATTATTTTTATACCATTGCTATATGTATTTACAAACCAAATAATATAGGTAACACAATTATAAAGATGAACACCTATAAAAAACCGTTGTTCCTTATATTTTAACCATAGACCACACATTTTTGACCATTCCTCAATTTAAGGTAGGTAGGTTAACTACGACAGACTAAACTAAAGTTTCAAGTGACTGAGAACTCCTTTTTCAAAAATTGCTCTCCGGTCTTTATGTCGATTAGTGGTGGAAATCTTGTGAGTTCATTTTACGCAATCAAAAAAAAAATCTTTTGATCTTGATGCTACGCTCTACACATATTTTTTAATATGTAGGTAACTCTTTTTTACCGTGTAACCTTACGTTATGTCAAATGGCCTTTTCATCAATAGTATCACCTTTATAATGTGTAATTGTATTTTTGCCAGATTCTCAACCCAAAATAATTATGTTAATGTAATGTGTTTGGGCAGTAATCTTATACATACCCCCTTCCTTCTAGTATTCTATGTATTATAAATGCACGAGACTGACAGTTGAATTAAAAGTTAAAGGAAGAATGTGTGACTCGACTTCTTGTTCCAGTCGATGGTGAGATGTGATGATTAAAAAGTCTGTCATGTTTAACGAACGATCATTTGAGGATAGTCCTTAGAAAAATGTGAAAAGAAGGAGGGGGGGAGGGGGAATCAAGAAGTTACTAAGTTACCGTTTTAAGTCCCTCAACAGATAGGAGAATATGATCTATATACTTTATAATATTAGCTTAGTGGACTCACACACAAACTAATTGCCATTAAATGAGGCTGACTTGTTGAGAGTTCTCTCTCTCTCAAACTGACCATCGGCTATCTCATCCTCCTCCCTTCCTTCCCCTCTCTCTTTGTTACTACAGATCGATGCATATATATATATATATACACAGATATATAATGAAAATACATAAAAACTTCATGGCTTGCTAACTTTTTCACAGTTGGCCTGATTCTATAAGGTTAAATTCTATATCAAGGTAGAGAATAAAGAATATGGAGTCCTTTTTTGGCTCTGCCTTAGTTTCAGATCCACAGTTCTCACCGAAGAGAAAGCATTGCCATGGTCTTCACAAAAGAAGATGATTGTTTGTCTCTCTTCTCTTCTTCATCATGTCAGTACATACACCAAACACCAACAACACGAGTCAGAGGAAGAGGCTGAGTGTCTATTGAATTGTAGTGAAACTTTTTTTATTATTATTTTTGTTGTTACAATTTTCAATATAATTGTACAATTAATTGATAGAGTCTAGACTCTACACAAAAACTGTTCAACTGTTGTGTTCTCTCTATACATATTTTTTTATATGTATAGTACAAAGTTATAAGTGAAGATATATTTTTGAAACAAAACCCAAAAATATTTGTGAATTTATTTGAGGGGGGTTTTGCTCGTTATGCTAAAGCCAAGTTGACAAGCTTAAAAAATCAGGCAGAGCCTGCCAGAGAGAATTTTTCTTATAACATTGGATTGGGACTCTCTCATGATGATGATGACGGTTCTTGTGAACAGTGTACCATAATATAAAATTGTCTACAGGTTCTAATACGGATCACACAACTGTGACTACTGAGGGTGACACAACTCTTGTATTATGCTCATTCTTGCTCTTGTTCAAGTCTCTCTCCTACTCCCATTGTTATTGTTGACTTTTCCCTCATGAGGACTTTTGCAAAATAAAAACTAGAGAGCAGAAGGAAATGTGTCTTGAATTGCTATACTATTGTTTGTGTGTGAGTGGTTGGTGTTGAGCCTCATTGATCATCCATTGATGAGGAGTGAGAGAGAGAGATAAATTTTATTTTTAGTGTTTTAATTTTCTCTTTGTCAGTGTCTATCCTGGCTAACACAAGACGTAAAGTGTTCTTCACTAGTGGTGGTGGTAGTAAAAGGTTTGTGAGAATGGGTGCGAAAGATGTATTCACTAATCCACAATTTGTAACTTCTGCTACTACTTTGAGTGCTATCAAATCTTCTATTACGGGTCAAATTAATAGTAATGTGCAAAATTTACAAACCACCACACAACAGACAACAACCACTGACTCGATGGACGAAGAGTGGCATCAAAAATATGCCTTTATTATTGGACTCCTTCGGAAACCTCATACTCTTCTTATTAAAGAGTCACTGGTTCGGGAACGGGATAAAATTGCACAAAAACTTCATGCCTACAAACTTGAAAGGAATTACATTAGGGATAGTAGTGCAAAAGCTAAGCATCATGGGTAAGTCTCGTATTTGTTTTTTTTAAAAATTAAATGTATACCATTTCAATGACAGTTAAAAATTCTACTTGATTCATATTATAGAAGATCAAGTCAGTTAATTTCTCAATTTATATGAAAATTACACATTAGCTGGTCACAATTAAAAAAGATGATTTTTCATGTATGATTCCAAAACAATGTACACTGATATCACCAGTGAGATATCTAACCCCAAATTGTCACACATTTAAATGTGTTTGTGCATTTAACACTACCGGTTTACTTATGATTAGTAAGAGTTTAAGTTTAAGAGCTCCAGTATAAAATGACACTCTCATTTTGATAATTTCATGAATGCATCATGCACGTAATATTTCACCTTGTTTTAATATACAAACATTATATAATTTGTAGGGTTTCCCCGCATAATAATTAGATACCCGCGTTCTATTAAAAACTATACGGTATTTCAACCAAAATAAATAACGGAATTGCTAATACAAATTATATGCTGCCAAAAAATAATGGCATCATCTCTTAACACAGTTTTTATCGATCAGCGATCATACATACAAATATTATATACATATATACACCTAGTAGCTGTAGCATTTGTTTTAGAAGTCTACAGTACCGATAGCTAGTACAACATGATGGACTTAACTGTTTATTTGCGATAAACAAATATTTTCGTCTTGGGTAATAAAATTCACATGGTGTCAGGTTGTAAACGAAATATGTACATGATCTTGAAAGACAAAAAAAATTATGTATATAATATTTTTTCTTTTTATCTCAAATACACCACAAAATTATATTATACAAGGTGTAAATTGTGCACACACAAACAATTACTCATGTACGAGTACATGTACATACATGAGACAACAAAAGACTTATTGAAAGATACACATCATGTACAAAAAGAAAAAGTATACCATCGTTTGTGACAACACATAAGGCAATATACATATTGTAAATTCCTCTTTATACAACAATTTAAAAAGAAAAGGTCTTCCGATATGGTAATATCATTGACTCATTGTTGATGACGTCCGACTCTCCACAATGTACATAATTAGGGCCGGAAGTAAGGTAAAACCAATGATCCTTCGAAGGCCATTGTAAATTTTTTTTTGTTGTTTTCCCCCCAAATATTTGTGCCTAACAGATACAATGAGACTCTTCCTATCAAATGACAAAATTACATAAAAAAATTATAAATGAGAAACTAAGAAGCTCAAATTAACATTGTACTCTTCGTCACAGTCACAATGAATTGACTGTTGATTTCTCTACGTACGCAGAGAGTAAAATGAATATGATTACACTCTTCATATTCTCCACTTGTGTACTAAGAGAAAGGTCACGCAAAAAAGATTGTAATAGATGGATTAAGAGAAGGTGACGCTTTTTGACTGTATTAACTAACACAATAAGGGAAATCACATAATAATTATGATTCTTAAGTATTTATACTCACTAGTCTTGTAAAAAAAATAATTCTTCGACTACCCCTTTACCTACATTACACCCATGGGCTAAACTGATGATAGTTTGTTGCGTGTAATGTGTATAAAGTACAGAGACACGCAGAATGGTATAGGAAAGTCAAGTGGTGGTGCTTGGGTTAGGTGAGCCATAATTTTACCTCTCTTTTGTGTCTACACAGATAGAGAGTGGCAAACATGTAAAATAACAAGGGGTAACATGTAATGTAGTCAAAAAGGGATATTCTCTCTGTGACTACTACGACTACCTGGTTGGTTGAGTAGGTCCTCAGATTTTTGTTCGTGAAACGTCAAGTTGCGGTAACCACATTGTTCTACATCTCGTCATCTTGTTCAAAGAACTATTTCTTCTCCTTGTTCTCACATTCCCATCTCACCGCATCTTTCGTTCCGTCCTCTTCAGAAAAAGAAACGACAAGTGTACAAAGTTTTTTAAAAAAAGAGTCATCATTGCCCAACTCGACTTTGCTTTATTTACTACCATTTTCTTCTCTTTTAAGTGTCAAAATTTTTGTTTCTCCTTCCCCATCTCTTCACTTTAAATTCAGCAATTAATTCAAATCATTAAATAATAATACTCAATTTTATTGTATTGTGATTTCAAGTTTTCTGACAATTATTTATTATTGTCATTATTACATGACGACATCAGTTTATCATCTTATCAGTGACTCTCGTCTGGTTTTTCAGTGAACAGCCTTAGTGACTATTAGTGGACTAGTATTATCGTCATATCATCTATTTTTTATTGTCATTTTTATGACTCTTGTCTGGTTCCGTTGTGAACAAGTTCAAACTCGACTGCTGCCAATATAAAATTTTGGAAAAATAATGATCTTGTCTTCTAGTGGTTTACTCTGTGGTGGTGACAAACTTATATTTAAGTTTTGATGGACTGCTTTATATTATTAAATCAGTTAGCCGCTGAATCCATTATTCATTTGTCGCTCTTATTTTTATTGTCAAATTTTTCATGGGATTAAGAGGCTGTTGACAAAAAAAAATAGATTATTATTTTTTATATATATAAACTCTCATCTATGATATATAGACATCTGTATGTGAATTAAAATACAATGAAAACACTCGACTTTAGAGACAGGATTGCAGCTATTGCTGCTTTGAACAGGTATAAAAAACATTCTTAATTACAATTACTTTTCATTTCCTTTTTTAACGATCTATATTTAATTCCAAGTAATTTTTTGCTATCAAAATACATATAATATGTATTTTATTGTGTCTAGTTGTATTTTTTTTATTGCAATTACATCATTCTTTTACAATATCACTTTTATACAATTTGTCATTATTTGCCATGTTTCCAAAAAAAGGTTTTTATGGACAGTTTAACAGTGAAAATAATTATCCATCAAAAAATCCTCTTGTTTTTCAAATGAAAAAAAAGACCAAGAAAATTACATAGTTGTACGAAAGGGAATGTCCTGTCTCGGACGAATTGTGTCTAATATGTTTTTATTTGAGAACTAATAACATGTGTGATCATTTTGATATCTAACAAGACAAGAACAAGAAAAGTAAATTGGGAAGCATTCAACTTTGAATGAAGGTCCCTCATCTCTTATTTTATCCATGAGAAAAAATCACATTATGCTTCACTGACAATGAGAGATTTTCTGATGGAAATATTGATAGAAATAATAATTTTTCATGATCATGAACATAAAAAAAAGAAATATTTTTCGTACTTCTTGGCCACTGTCACGTTCCTTGTTTTTCACTGATAAAAAAAATTGTATGGAAATTTGTTGCACAATTAAGGACAGAGTTTGATGCAAGAGTTGGTCACAGCTTGTGAGTCTCTAAAATATATAATTTTATTTTCTATTTCATATGACACCAATAGTAATAATAATCCTCTCTTGTTATAGAAAATACACATGAGAATTTAATTTTTTAAAATGTTTTTTCTTCAACATTTAACAGAGGTCTAACTCTTTTACTCAAAAGTCCGTGCGAGATACGGGCCAAGTTGTTGACATGCTCCATAATCATACAAAATAATTTTTTTGACGGTCATCAACTATATAATACTCATATATTATGATATTTATTTTTTTTGAGAACAAAATGTTTTTTATACTCTTTTAACTTTATTGTATATTCAAACAAATAATTTCATACATATATAAATATAGTAGAGTGTGTATTATGATTTTAAATGTTATTTTCAAAAAAGTTTTAATTTCGTTGGACTATTTTATATTAAATCTTGACGAGTGTAACATGGTACGATGGTCATTGTAATAGATAAAATAACTACTTCATTGTATTGCGTATTCTCATCTAAACAAAGTTTAACTAACATCACTGTCTACATGTTAATTGGTAAATGATGGTAGTTAGAGTGTTACGCTAAAAAAGCTCACCAACAGTCTCAAACTTGCCTTAAATTATATTAATTGAGTTTAAATGTATCGATTCTATTGTCATTTTCTTTGACATTCCATGTTTAATTTTTTTTTTGACTTACTTAAAAGGTCAAAACAAAGAAAACATAAATAACAATAATTAAAGTTTAGAGATTGGTACATAATTAAAAATTCTAATTAGAACTGCAGTAAAGTAGCTTTTGTGTTTCATTAAATTTAAGAAGCATACATAAATGTTTTTTTTAAATTTTTAAAATTGTATGAGAATCTGAAAAATTATGTCAAGATTTTTAATAGTTAATTAATTACACTTATATGTATATTTCAACCTTCAATTGCTAATCAAAAAAATTGTTTATTTATAGATCCGACAATGGCTTAGGAGAGAGAGATGCAGATATGGTAATTAAGTATTACTTACAACAATTGAAATAATTAATTGTAAATAAGATGAGAAATTTGAAAAATTTACCTGTAATAATTTCTTCTTTATTAGATCGCCCATATGAAACATTTGGACCTCATGTGTGTGACTTTAGAGAGACAAATTGATGTCTTCAGTAATGTTGATCAAGCTATCCCAATTACCGGTAAGAATTTAATTGTAAACATTTTATTTTCGAACATTAGGCTCCATACTTATAAAATAGATTTACAAGATCAATTAACAAGACTTGTACAATCATGAACAGTTTCCACATAACTCCTACAGTCTCTCTCTCTCTATGTGTTTGTATCTGTTTGCCCTCAATTGTTCAACGTGACAAAGTTCACTCAAAAGCGATAGTTACGGTCGTTACAGCACATTGTTTCATGAATCAGTATGGAGTAACCTTTATTTTGTCAACTTCTCTTGACTCAAACTGATTCTAGTATCGTATTTAAATTAAAGATGCTTATACTTGTATTTAACCACACGACCCCCCTACTGTTCGACCGACTGGTATAGATACAATTTTTTTTCTTTCTATTTATTGTGCACCTTGAATTCAATTGAAAGGTCTCCAAAAAAAACTGCAAATTTTTGTCATCCTCTTCAGTTTCTTCAGTTAATTAGGGGAGCGAGCCCTTGTCATTGTTTTCTAAAATTCTTGATGGCTTGTTACACAACAGTTTAACGGTGTAGATTTTTTTGTAAAGGAAGATGTGTAGGATTTTTTTTAAAATTGTTCATAAAGCATCTCCAAGACAGGTGTGCTTCTTATTTTTTGAAACATAATAAAATCAAAGGGGAAATATATTTCTTTGTTTTACCGATACAGCCAGTAATTCACTTTATTCAGTTAGTAGAGTAATTATCTAATATCTTGTGTACACTCGGACAGGTTAAGACAAGACAAAACTGTAATCTTGTTACATTACATCACACACACATGTATACTCTTTTGTGTACACATTGTGTCATCTGTACAAGATTTCAGGTGGGCGGTTCGTGTACATGTGCGTAAACTTTTTGCAAAAACATTTAAAGAGCATGGCTTTCACAAATTTCACTGTAATTTGTCACCAAAAGGAAGGAGGAGAGGAATTCCTTCATTATTTATTTAAATAACCTCTAAACTCCACACAATAATTCATGAGGTTTCCCATCAAAATTTTAACTTGTGCGTAGTCTGACAACAATAATTTGAAAAGATAAACGAATTAAAAAAAACTTTTAAAGAGAATTGACTAAATAATCAGTTTTTTCTATTATGAGATATCTTATTGTATATGGCAAACGACAAACTTTTTTTTAATTAGTTTCAACTTGAATATTTACTTCAATGCAGACAATATTTAAATTATAATGAATATTCTCAACAGTTTTCTACATACAAAAGTTTAACTGTTCATAAAGAATTTTGTCATAAATTTAATAAATTTAATTTATTATAAATGAACAAGATTCTGTAATCAAATGAGGATTGTTGACATAATTATTATGTAAAAAATGTAAATCTTTGTCAAATCATTTTAACTGATTAAAAGTTAAAATGACAATAGAAATTTGTGAAAACATATTTAATTAAAAAATTATACAAAACAAAAATGCAATCTTCTTTACAAGATACAGATATGAATACGCCTAGTATTAATTTAAATAAAAAGTCGGCTAGATTTATATTTAATGGCATGCATTCAAAAACAATTATTTTTAACGGACTGTTGTCTTATAGTGGTAAAACTAATTGTGATTGTAAAATGACTCTGTCAGTCTCAAAATCTCTCGAAAAATCTTTAATGCTATTTATAATTTTTGAGAGAAGCTCCTTTGCTCCTTAGACAGAGTGCGTGAAGAAACAACAAAGTTGTGATGACGGATCAAGATTATGATTATGAAAATTATAGATTATAACCTCACAAAAGTTCATGTGTCTTCATGTGGTTAAGGATGAGGTTAACAAGGCAAGGAGAGGAGAGCAGAAAAAAAGGGAAAGAAATGAAAATCATCCCCTGCTTTTCTCTAATGTCATTAAAATTGTATCATAAATACAGTCACGAGCTGTGAATCATACGGACACACACACACTCCGTTATTTGGTTTAGTAGTAAAACTAGTAGAATATTTTGTAGACAAAATTATATATATACAAAGACTAACACAATTGTTTACACGAGTCTTTCAAGTCAGTGGATCAAACATAATGTTAGTGTACAAGTAGTAGGTAAACATTTTGTACAGACGAAAACAAACAAGTTTTCGAGTCAGCCGAGGATAGGGATTTTTTTGTGACCTTTTGAAACCATAATTATAATTATTATTATACAGTGAATAAATTGCATACAATTTTTCGCACTCAAATAATTATATGTATAGATTTGGCATCCAAAAAGTTTTTTTTCAACGTGGTGCTCAACACTCCATGTCGGATACTAAAAAAAAAGTTTATTTTTTGTGTGAGTTAGCGAGTTGTATTTTCTTATAGAGAGTCTCCTCTTCCTTTATTTTCTATTCATGATCCGTGCCAACCTTGCGATTCAGTCGAGCTTGAAAAAGGTCCTCTTTTGCCAGTGGTTCCTTGTCTACTTTTTTTATGGGCTTTATAATAATGTCCGTTTATAATAAAAATTCTTTAAATGCAATTTTTACATTTTCTTAAAACTTCTCTTCAATATTTGACACGCGGCTTCTCTCTTTTTTTTGTGTCTACTTTTTTCCTCTCACCCCCGCTGATCAGTTACCATTTATAATTGTACAGCTAAGGTTCACATAATTTTTATGCAACTCTCTCTCTCTCTCTATCCTGATTCATGCTGTTTCGGAATATATTCATGAATTTATATTTAGAAGGAAACAATGAGCTAATTGTTTTGCAAAAAAAATTTTTTTATACATTACATTGACTCTATTTTAAATGGTCACATCAAATTGTACTGTTTTGACATTTAATATGAATCTAATCTATGTCCTACGTTAGTATACGTTGTAAGTACTTTGACTGCACAATTTTTCCACGTTTTTGTCTTTACAAAAGGAATTCCTAAATTTTTGTTGAATTTTGGAGGACTTTTGTGATTCTGAGGAAGTAGAAAAGAAGAATAGAATTTAATTCTAGGTATTTGTTTTTTCAAAATGTAGACTCGATTGTATAATTTACATGTTATGTTAAAATATGAATACCGGGGATTCTCTGGCGTAGAATTATTTTAAAAAGCGTACCCCACAGGTAATACTAAACTGGAGAAATCCGGACACTGAATTATAAAAAGCTTAATGTCCTGACCTTAACCTAGACTTGGGCTCTCATTGTGTTGTTAAATGTTACATGTAGAAATGTATAGATTTTTGTCTGGAAAAATAATTTTCTGCCCAAATTTTCATAATAATAAAATTTGTCTCTATTTTATACAGAAAACATCTACTCTGGTGAGCCAGACTCACTGGATGGGACAAGTAGTGAGATAATGATGACAGATGAGCTCGAAATCTCAAATATTAATAATAACAACAGCAATAATAATCGAAATCAAGGGTCAAATTTTCAAATCACCATCAATGGTCGAAGCCCCCTTGATGCTCTTGCCAGATTGCATTTAGAACGTAAGTTAATTAAATTAATTTTATTTAATTATGAATTATCATTAAAAAATAATTTACTCTAATAAATAAATATTAAATGTAGGTTGTGCTCATCGGGAGACAAGGAAAGAACTGAATCAAATTCGTAAAAAATATGAAGTTCTACGAGATGAATTTGATTCTGGTGAAGGTCTTAGTCGAAGTACAAGTCTACTTTTTTCACACTTGAATGGAGAGGTAAGTCTTGAAAATTCTTTAAATTTTTTTATAGTAATTTATCTTATATTTCCACTCACTATTGTCATATTTGTAGCGTCACAATTACACAGTGATACAGTTTAAAATTACACATGGCCTGCATGAATGATTCTCAAATAGAGCACACTTTTAGTTTCCAATTTACTAACCAAATTATTACACTAAGGGGGTCTCATCAATGGTCATAAACGCCCACAAATGAATTTGAATATGTATAAACTAAAAAAAGACACACACACATGTACATTGTACAGGTCTTTTGACTTGGCTTCCGATTTAGAGAAATTTAATTTATGTATTTAAGTAGACTCCATACAATTATTACACTTATTATATGCTTCCCAGAAATATAAAGAAAGTAATATAGAAATTTTTTTTTTGAAACTTTTATTGACGTTAGAATAAAAGCTTTTGTCAAAACTACTGAAACTACATAAGTTGAGGAATTTACACTTTTTGGATAGATCATTCAACTTGAGAGATTTTAAGGTGTATATGAGGAACAAGAGATATTTTTTGATGAAAATTTGTCTAGCCCTTGACAACAACGTGATCCATATACCTATTTATAGTCTTACTTTTTTTTCATAGAGTCATCAATTGTGAAAGGAAAATTTTGAGACTCAATCTATCCGGCGTCACAAATTAAAGAACAAGTGTGTTTGTAGGCGTGTGTGTGTATCAATTTGACTGGATTTGGTGCTTCCTTCAAGCTTCATTGATCCCCCTCTTTTTTTTCATCATTATTCACACTACACTCAATTAAATCTTGTCAACTCATTTTGTATCAATATCCTCCTACTTTTCAATCCATTCACACAACAGAGTTAAAAATAACATAATACCCCTCTCTCTCTATGTATTCTCTCATCAACAAAAAAAATACAATTGTAATTATCAAATCAATGAAAATGAAAAAAATTAAATATGTACATCTGTAATTATCTCACAATCACACAATCATGTTATGTAACAAATTCAAATATGTATTTTCTATTTTCATTTAATTTTTTTTAGAAATTACTACTCATGCATTAAAAGTTTTAGTGGCATTGTACTTATTTGTAAAAAATCCTGCCACCCCTCCCTCATAATTAATTTAATAAATAATTAATTTAGAAAATGATGTAATAATTTTGAAATGTCTATAATTCCAGGTGGATGATGATGAAATGTATAGTAATAATTTGACGAATGATGACCAAGGGACAGAATTATCAATGGGGACGAATGAAAGTAGTAGTAGACTTGCTGAAGAAGTTCGACTTAAAGAGATGACAATTACTCAACTAAGATCAAGATTGGTACATTTAGAAAAACAAAGAATGGATAAAATTCCATTGGATGCTGCTCGTGAGATTTCTAGACTTCATACAACTCTTGTAAGTTTTTTTTTAAATTTTAATTTTTTATAGAATTTCAAATCTGCACAACTACACTTCTTTTAGATTTAGCACAAAAATAATCAATAGGAATTACAAAAGATCCTCTGACTTCATTATTTTTCTTTTATCCAGCTTATTTTTAAAGCTGGAAAAGATGATTTTTTTTGCCCAGAGAAAATCTACAGGTGTTCCAGTATTATAAGGCATTATTTAACTCTTTAGTAAAACTTACCTAGTACAATGACTACACATTTCCAGAGAGTCAAACTTTGGGGAAATGTATAATACATAATACAATATTATAATTAAATTCTGTAACAATAGATTAACGTCACGTATTTTCTTTTGACAATTCTGAATAGAGTCGCCTGACTATGTGATGATATAACAGAGATAGTCCAAATGAATTGTCACAACTCTTTGTTTAACTTTAAATGTGATTACATCTTTCTGTCTCTCTAAAGATATGACTAGTCATTCATGAGGAACTAAAATTAACACAATGTAACATTGTCCATGTTGGTTTTACTTGGACACCAAAAATTATTTTTCATGAACTTGGAATTTTCATTTAGGACCACAGTGTCAACATGGTTTATATATAAATTTATTTCTTGCAGTTGCATTTGGGTGGTGTGCACATTATAGAAAAGTGAAGGTCGTAGGTGAATGTTTGTTGTTATTTTTTGACACACAATTTTTTTTCTTGTTGTACAAAAGGAAGACTTTAGTGACCAACATAAGTTTTGGTATTGCTGTACACACAAACAAATCGAGAGGAAACTCACGAGTCAGTCTGCCTTTGCATACATGTTTGATAGTGCGGAAATACAATAAAATATTATAGAATAGGGGGGAATACTTGTTCGTCATCTTCACCAATGCGTATCATACATAAAGAAAATGTTTCTTCAAGGAAAGAATACAAATTCTTCTCTCTCTCTCTCTCTCTCTCTCTCTTGACTAAAATATTACTCCAAAAAAGTTAAAGTTACGGATAGTCTGGCACAAAAAACAAACGGTGAGAAAACGGGATTCCAAAAAAAACTTTTTCTCTTTTTTGTACTGATATTCAGTATATTAGTCCATGTGTGTGCATCTGTACTACAGATGCAGATATTTAGGATTTTTTTGTTCATTTTGTAGTTGTAGAGGAGCATTGCAATTTATTAACAGTTGTTAACCTTATAAACTTTTATTTTGCCATGTATATCTAATATTTAACAAAGAATATTAAATGTATAACAGTTTAATAAACTATAACTACGAGTATAAAACTGTTTCAACACAATAAATTAATTGTGTGATTTTTATCTCACAGTCTCGGACCGTAACCCCCGTCTTTTTTTTGAACTACATTTTAAAAATTTATCACATACAATTCTATATACTTTAGTAATTTTCTTGAAACGGAGTCTCCAATTAAATAATCAGTTATGGCAAACATTATGATTGAGTTCTACCCTGGATATTTAATTTACTACTAACTAGTTACAAATACATTACAGTTTTATTCAATGACGATAATACTATAATTATGTTCATTATACAGATTTATAAAGAACCTTAATTAGAATTCAAGTCAAAATCAAAGACAACAACAAAGTTTTCCATGATTTTGTATTCATTTTTAACGACGCAAATTCCATGAATGTCCCGTGTCATCAAGGTTATGACATTTTCGCAACCCACGAGATGAGATTAGCTTGTTTTGATCAACAAGAACTAAAAATAGTTGACGAGTTAATTTAAATGGAAATTAGGTGAAGCTAAAATTATTTTCGACTTGTTATAGACTGGAGAACTAGACATGAAAGTTATTTTCTCCTTTGCTGCTCAATGTCATGATGGATTTTATTTTCATGTTTTGAATTAATATTTTTCAGGTTCAATTGGAACGAGTGAGAGATGAGTTGACACTACAAAATTTTACTTTGAAGTCCAAGTTAGCTGAGGTAAGTATAAAATGAAATGATTTACCTTAGTTAAAAATGAATAAAATGAATGAGAATGTTGATATCGATTTTTTCCCCACACATTTTACACAAAGTTGTCAGCCAGAATATCAGACAGTGCCACGTACAGACTTGAAAAGCCAAATTCAGCAGCCACGACAGTGGTCATGTCAAGTGACAGTACGGATGAGGATGTGACAAATAATAATAACAATAGTGTGACATCGGATGAGATGAGACTGAGACGGAAATCAACCTACAAGATTCCACATGGTAACCTTGAGACCAATGTAGAAATAAAACAGTTACGAGCCTTCATCAATGATTTACATGCCAAAGAAGCGGATTTCCAGAGGAAATTTGAGCAAATGGAAACTGAGTTGAGAAATATAAAAAATCAGTATGCGGATGAGAATAATGCTCGAATGGAGGCTGAGAGGAGTGTTTCCACTGTGGAGGATCAACTTAAGACTACTGAACGTCAATTGGAAGCTACCCAAAAATGTTTTCTTGTACGAGAGGAAGAAAGTACGGCTCTCAAATTAGACGTTGATACACTCAATGAGGAAAATAAACGGCTTAAAGATGATCTCAACCTTCTCCATATAAAGGTTCCCTTGGAATTTCAAATTCTTTTCTACTTTTCTTTTTTTCTCCCTTGAGTGTCTATCTATTTTATATTAGACTTTTTCAAACTGTACAATTTCTTTTGGGTTATATCAGTATAAAATAGTATAAACATTTTTTAAAATAATTATGTAGTAATCTTCAAAATTTCATCTGGAATTTGTTTTTTTAAAAAAATAAATAGATTGAACAAGAGCAGTCGAAATCCATTGAAAAGCTCACAAAATTTGAAAAAGAAATTGGAGTGATTCTGGAACAAAATAAGGCTCTTCATGATGATTTCAATCGAGAGAGGATTCTACGGAAAAAGTATTATAATTTAGTTGAAGAACTGAAAGGGAAAATAAGGGTTTTTTGTCGTATTCGACCACCTTCAAAAAATGAAAAACCAACAGACGTTGTAGCAAGATGTTCCGGTAAGATTTTTATTATTCCAAGTCTTTGGTGTTACATTACATGCATCAAGTTTGTGTGATGCATAATTTATTTTAATGTATTCTCATTCTCTCTCTCTTACTAAAAATAATTTGATTCATACTTTCACTTTCCTTTTCCAGATCCTTACACAGTGACAGTAGAGACTCCAACCAAGGGCCTCAAGGAGTTTCAATTTGATCGTGTTTTCATGCAGGAGGACAGTCAAGAACAAATATTTGCAGACACTCGAGTAAACTTTTTATTTGTATTACATTACACCGTGGGTGGAAAATCTGCCAAATCGTCCAAGCTTCACCGATTAAGATTGAATTTCTTCACCAAAAAAACATTGAAAAACACTGAAAATCACTGAAAAATTTGAAAATCTCACTAATAATTGCTGAAAGTCACTGAAAAATCCCTAAAAATTCTCGAAATTTTAGAAGAATTTCTCCAAAACTGGTGAAAAGCACTGAAAATTCTCCATGTCTTAACAATTTTCAGTGAAAATACTAACAAAATGGCGGATTTTCTCTTTCTTCACCAAAAATTAAAAATTCTTCACCGATTCCGGATTGGCAAAATTGGCAGATTTTCCACCCACGCATTACACTTGAAATTATATTTTAAACTTGTTCAACAATTACAGTAACAGTCAAATTCTAAAATTACATGACTAATGACATTTAAGTTGTGTGAGGAAAAGTTTTCTATTTTTGAAACGTCATTATATTTAATTATATGTGTCATAAGTATAGGTATGTGTACTGTCATGTTCCATATATCACATTCACTGGGTCAATTTGTTGTGTCTTTCCACTTTCCACTCTGTTGCATAATAAATTTATTTGTCTGAGCCTCATTCACAGATGAAACTTTTCAAAGAGAATGTTTTGTGTACATATTTAAATTTACATGTTTTAGGAATGAATAATGATTATAGTGAAGACTCTGCCCTGCATACATTTAAATATACAGAAATCATAAATTAAGGAAGTAGTTTAAAATTTGTGTTTTTTTTCTTAGAATTTAATCAAGTCGGCCTTTGATGGATTCAATGTATGCATCTGTGCTTATGGACAAACTGGGAGTGGTAAAACGTACACAATTTTGGGAAGTGAATTAGATCCTGGAATTGCCCCAAGGACTTTCACCGAGATTTTTCATCTTGCCAGTGACATGTCACAAACATATGAGACACAAGTGTCTTTTTATGTTTTGGAACTCTACAATGATAAATTTATTGATCTACTCAATCCTACTTCCACAGTCAATGTCAGTGACTCCCCTGATACTAATAAACTAGAAATTAGGAGAGATCGACGAGGAACTGTTTGGGTGTCAGGTGAGACTTGTGTTTAAAAACTCGAATCAACAATTAATTTATACAAGTTTAATTAATTACATTTTATACTTGATCAGTACTTCATTAAATTGCAAGAATAATTATAATTAGTGGTATTAAGTTGTTTTTTTCCATTGTTATACTTTTTCTCCACAAATAATTCAAGTAACTGCCATTTTATTACAATGTTAAATAAATTCAGTACAAGGACAAACATTTTAGTCACATTTTTTTATTAATTAATTTATTGGAAAATTTCAACAGAATCTTTAGTAATATTTTCTGTATTAAAGTTTGAGCACTCAACATTTTATTTTCTAGCTGTTAAAAATGTATAATTAAAATTAATTTACAACGTAACAATAATATTCACAATGTACATAAATAAAAGCCGTGCAAGTTTATTAAATGAATGTAATTTGATGTTGATTAAATGATAGGAGCTCGAGTTTTATCAGCTGAAGACAGTTCCAGTTTGGATAGAAGTTTTCGTCAAGCTCTAAATTCTAGACATACAGCAGCAACACGTATGAATGATAGAAGTTCCAGGTCTCATCTCATTGTTGGTAATTTAATTAGTGTCATTAAAAAAATATAAAGCCATTTTATTTTCTCCTTATTTAAATTATTTTTTATCTTTTTTTTCACAATATATATTTTTTTCTGTCATGTTTGTAAAAAATAGGTCTCATTATTGAAACTACCTCAAAAGTCAATGGTACAGTTCTTCGTGGAAAGGTATGCATTTTTTTCATTATGATTAATTAATTTTATATAACTCTATAAATGTAGTTTGATATCTTTGATCATATTCTTTTTGAACCATACTTGATTTTATAATATTCTCCAAACAAATAATTGGGGTATGAGTATTTGATATTACAAAATAAAACTGATAGCATTTTTCAGATATAGTAAATCGTTTAAAAAATGTGGGAAAATAGGAAAATAGAATTTTGTTCAAATCCTTGTTAATTTTTTCTGCATTTAGTAGAACTTTTTTAAAAATACTATTTCAACTCCCTGTAAAAAAACCTCATGAAGAGAAATGAGAGAGAAAGTAGCTTTCTCCTTCTAACTAACGCCAACTGTATTAGTAATACAGTATTACTATATAGAATCTTTGAGATTCTGATTACAAAAATAAAGGTGAAGTTCTCGTTTCTAATTGGAAAATTGAATCCTTAAAAGGAGACTCGTGACCTATATAGATTATATACATATACATAGCTACACTTTTATGTCTCATTTTCTTTACGACAGAGTTTAATTATTTTTATCAATTTGACTCATCTTCATTACAACGGAGAGAGAGTGTGTTGTGTGTGTGTCAATTTATCTTTTTATTGTACAATTTCCAACTTTTAGTCTTATCCTATGAACTGTGTAGAAAACAAGAGGAAAAGTTTACACCATATGTATTTCCATCATTATAAAACTTTAAGGCTTAAATGACAAACTTGTACTTGTCTTTACAGTTGTCTCTCGTTGACTTAGCGGGTAGTGAACGGACAGGAAAATCCGGGGTGACAGCGGACACAATGAGAGAAGCGAATGCAATAAATAAATCATTATCGGCATTCGGAGATGTCATCAATGTAAGTAAAATCATGGTATTACTAAAATTAAAACAACTTCTGCTTTCTTTATACATAAAACAAATTAAAATATTTCCATTTCAGGCTCTTGCAACTGACCAGTCTTTTGTGCCATACAGGTAAACAATTTTTTTTTTTGTAAATATTCTTCGATCAATAATATGCAAAATATATATTACCCCAATTTCATACGCAAATTTAATTGCATTACACAAAAAAGAAATAGTGCAACAAACTGACTCTCTGTTTTTTCCTTTTTTTCAGAAATAACAAATTAACTCAACTGATGCAAGACAGCATTGGGGGGAATGCGAAGACACTAATGTTTGTAAATATTTCACCATCCAGTTTCAATATGGATGAGACCATTGTGTCCTTGAGCTACGCTGCAAGAGTCAAACAAGTTACGAATGGAGCTACTCGAAATGCAGAGTCAAAAGAAGTAGCCAGACTTAGAAATGTAAGCCATTTTATTTTAACGAGTACTGATCAACCTACGCAATTTTTTTAAACTTGACTAAAACATTGTGAATGAACATAAATAAATTTAAATAATTTATTAAATAGGTCATCGCACGTTTGAAAAAGGGGGAGTCGTCCACAGATGATGATATTCAATGATGCTGATGGTACTGAGATTAAACAAAATCCTCCATACCCTTCTACCCACAATAATTATTGTAATTAATTGTTAGTCAATAGCGCATTCAAAATAATTTACCATATTTTTTTAATTACATCTGTATTGATATTTCAACTTGAAAATAATATTATTAACCATTCAGTATTTTTTTTATTAGTTTTTTTATAAAAAAATAAATATAAAGTAAAAAAAGCTTTAATTTCAAGATGACTCTAGTTGATTAATTTTTATTAATTATTATTATTGTTACTGAGACAGAGAGGTGTGATATTGTTGTACCTACCTATAATGTATTCATACAGTTTTTTTATTCACGTGTGTCAATTAAATTGAAAAAATAAATAATAAAAAACAATTCAACGCCTCTTATCTACCTATTAATTAATTATTTTTTTGTACTATTTGTTAATTTAATTTAAAAACAATTTTCACCAATTTGTACTTTCATTCCCACAAGGTTTGTAAAAGAAGAAGAAAAAAAAGAGTTGGTCATAATTATACTTATTGGAATTTTGGCTTGATTTCAGAGAAAAAAAAAGAACGAATTTTTGTGCCAAGTGCCAATCCATTCTGTGTCAAATTACTTCCATATCAATACAATTTGATTGACTTTGGTCTCTCTCTCTTTAATGGAATTCTGAGTTTCTTTGAAAAAAATATTTTTTTTCCGTCTCTACCTATTTCTAGTTATTTACAGTTATTTAACAATTTCCAAGAATGACAATCTTCAAAAATCACGTACAGTAAACAGTACAAATTCAAATATCTTGGAATCGTTTACTTTTTATGAGACAAAAAAGTTTTTTTTGTTCATCTTCAAAAAAGAGTAAAAAAAGAGAGAAGATGACACTCATTGACTATTCTAGTTTGCACGTGAATGGGAATTTTTTGAGTGAGACGTGGGTGAAATAGTAAAAAGAATTTACTTAAATAAACATTTTTGTGTTGAAAGAATTTCTATCAAAGAAATCTCAAAATTCTTTGGTAATCTACATCGTGTTCTCATTTTAAATAGTAAAATTCCAAAGAATGAGCAATTTAAAAAAACTGACAATGGGCCATCACCAAAATAGTATCGGCACAGGTAAGGCATACAATTTCACAATTCAATTCACTTTAGAATATTTTCAAATGATTTTGTGTAAATTCTACAGGGATTTGAAGTAGAAAAAAAACTTATCGGATCAATACGCTTTTAATACTCTTGATATTGTTCCAATCTTTCTTTTATACATTTCTCCTTGAAACTCATCACCCAAATAAATGGTTAATGGAAGACTTGCATTTTTATCTATTTTTATAACCTTTCAGGATAATAAAACATAATTAATGACAACAACTTCTTTGCATCACCAGGATACCTGCAAAAAGTGACGGCATTTTTTTATTCGTTTCAAATTCAATGGAAATTTTTGAGAGTTTTTTAATGTGGGAACTTATGTTCAAAATACAACTTGAGCTTATTTTCTCTGATTTAAGATTAGAGGTAAGATGGGTCATTTACATTTATTTGTTCTTTGTGAAAGAATGTAAATATACGTCCGTTATTTTTGAGAGAAAGAGAAGGTTTATTATTCTGAACGAGACATGTACATATGACTTTCACCATGTGGAGGAGATAAAATACATTCCTTCAACCTCAACTTTCTCTTTTCAATTTTCACAAAACTCTGGTTAAAGACGTTCATTAGAAACTTTTGACTGGTGGTAAAAAATAACTCTCCTCTTGCTTTTATCATAACTGAAAATAGAAATGGGCTCCCAAGTTGATGGGAATGAGACCCATATGATGATGAGTCAAGTTCAGCCGAGCAAACTTTATTTTTTTTACTGTTCTACTCACTCGCACTAAGCAACACTTTGTGAAACTAAGACCTACATTCATGTTACCTGCAGAGAAAGTATAAAGAAAAAAGGCAGTAGCTCCAAATGTATAAAGTAAGCCATGAAATTTGAAGTTGAATCGACCCGCAGTATACTTAAAAAGCTTCTAAAAATGATTTCCAAAGATCTCGTTCTCTATCTTTCTCTCTGTCTTACTTTAAGATCATTGAATGAAAGAAAATAGTTTCTTGCTAGAGACCACCCAGATTGCTTTCTCTCTCTCTCTCTCTCTGTTTTTCAATTTTCTCTCAAGATTATCTTTTGGATGATTAATATGGTCAAGTACGTAGAGCCTATAAGACGATGAAAGCTTTACATTTTGAACAAGTCTGTTTTTATATACCTTGGTGGTGTATACACGAGAGTTTCTTTAACTTTAAAATGTTTTGTGTTCTGTATAAAAAAACTCATTCATCTAAGCCCTTCTCTCTCTCTCTGGTCTGACAGAAGAGGAAAGAGTTTCAGTTTTTGAAAGTTAGAGCTATTCCATGAAAAAGAATTTAAAACGTGATTTCTCTCTCATGTGGGTGGGTGTCTGTGTCAACTTGACACTGTCAAGTAACTTTACTCTTGCACGTTAGATAAACT
This sequence comes from Arrhopalites spinosus, assembly GCA_034700945.1. Taxonomy (NCBI): domain Eukaryota; kingdom Metazoa; phylum Arthropoda; class Collembola; order Symphypleona; family Arrhopalitidae; genus Arrhopalites; species Arrhopalites spinosus. The sequence continues at coordinate 43,807 of JAQIVZ010000381.1, forward strand.
GTTGTGGTGCTTAAATTAAATATAAATAATACAAAAAATTTCATGGGAAGAAAAACAAAAAAATGGACAAAAAATGAAATTTGTGAGTTGTGAAAAGTGTTATCACAAAAACTTTATGTCTATTTTTTTTCTTTAACTATTTGTATTATTGGCTTAATGTTCAACTAGGTATCCCATCCGTTTAAAAACTTTGCCATAAACGTTAGTTTAACTTGAGTTGGGAAACTTTTTTAAGGCAAAGATTGTGAAAAGTTTTGAAATAATGGAATGAAAATGCATTATGCACACACACACATACTCATGAGGACTTTCTCTCTCTTCATTCATGTTTGCCTTGCAATTATTCATGTGAGAATGAGATTGTCAAGTGAGGGAGTAAGTGAAACTAATCAGTGGAGAAAGTCATTTTGTAGTCAAATATCCCGGTAGTAGAGAAACATCAAAACTTTCACTTTCACCCACCTTTCACTTTCCTAACTCGACTTGAAGTCACTAGCATGACATTAAGAGAATGAGACATAAATAGTGGAAATTTTATTGTAAAAATAAAATAAATTTTTGACATTAAATCATTGAATATTGTAGACTAATTTGGACTTGTCTTTGATAAACATTAATTTTAATTATGCTTCTGGATTGTGTCACGTGATTTCATGATTTCATACAAGTGTACTAACTAAAGTAGTTGGTTAGTAGGATGTTAAAGAAGAATGTAAAAAGAAATAAATAATTTAATTTAATTGGCATTCATTTTTTTTTCTTTTTTATTGCATTCAACTTTCACTTGAATGAACTCATGTCTCCTGGACTTCATTTTGCATACAATTGACGCTTTACTGTTTAATTTACAATTAGCATACATCATATATCATTTATACAAATATAATGCAAATCATGTTCAAAAAAAAGAGCAAAAAATGCTCTGAATATATTTCAGACAAAATGAGAACAATTTTCATTAGTCATATTAATTAAATTTTGATTGCTCTTTAAAAAACAAGTGAGCTCATCAATACTTTGTTGTCTCTTTTCTACGAAATTATCTTTAATTATTTGTATCAGTTGTACACTATGTAGAATGTCATTAATATGTAAATACATATTATGCATTTCATTTTTTTCTACAAAATAGTTAATTTTAATGTATGTATTTTTTAATCATTTTTTAAAATTAGACTTTTAGGAGTTACAAATCAAGGATAATTTACAAGGACAGAATTTTGCAGAGATTTATTGGATTTATTGATTCCAATTCAAATATGAAATGACAGATAAATAATACGGATCATTTTATTCTAATGATCATGATATAACTTATTTTAAAAATTTCTCAATAAAATTTTATATAACTCTGTATAGTATATAGAATCTTTTCTGAATCTTTCCTTGAGTTAACTCAACCTACTCTGACATTTGACAGTTGAATACATGATCACCCTGAGAATCATGTTACTATTTGTATGCAGAAAAATGGATTTTATATTAAATATTAGTTTCTATCCAGGACAAGGTGGTCTTCTAGTTTTATATAAGATTGCTAAAACTATCTTTGTATATAGCATATGTATACATATACAATTTATATGCCAGTATTGGATATTTTTATTTTAACAGCCACACGATATTCGATATCCACCTTATTCCATAGAGACTAAAAAAATATGAGTTACGAAACTGACTTTTTCACAAAAAAAATAAATTGAGTACAATTTTTCTCACATGAATTCAAAATAGAGTCAGCACTATTTTTGGAATCTGTCTCTTATCAATAGAAGGGGTGGATTTGATTCAAAAAAAATTGTTTTAGAATGAGATTGAATCATGTAAAATATACATTATTCATTTTTTTTCACAAAAATAAATCAACATAAATTAAGTTTACGTAATAGCATTTTTTTTTTAAAAAAAAAGGAAAGAAAAATAATTTTCGCATACGAAATTATTTTTTTAACCTACGCGTACCTCAAAGTACTATCTCAGGTAAGTCTATAAAAGTAAAGGGAGATAATACAAGAGATGAGATACGTTGTAAAATAAAATAGATAAAATGTCAAGAGAACAATCTTTTCAGGTAATATTTCTAGTCTTGAAAGAAAAAAAAATAGATTCCATGAAAAAAGAATTTTATAGTTTAGTCGCCTACTCTTGAATAGTTTATTGTATTGTGCATTTTGGAAGTTGTTTATGACAAAAAAAAATATATTATGCATACTTACTTTGATCTCTAAATATGTACTGGATAAAAAAACCAATACAAATGTCCCACTCGAGACTTTTACCTAAAAATCGAAAAAAATCCTATAAAGGATTCTTCACACCCTACAGTCTACACACATATGTATTATCATGGAGTCAGTACATGGTTAGCAATATGTATTACAAGTTTTGGTAGAATTTTTGTGTAGTGCTGTTGCCGTTCCATTGGAATTTTTGTGTCCTCTTTGATTTCGACCTCCAACTTCCACCACTTGAACACGATTCACTGGAGCATGATAGTAGTGATGGAGATGACTTTGTAGAACGAGATTCCCATGTGCATGCAATTTTCCGTGTGCCCCATTGTTATGAATATTTTCCTCTCCTGTTCCTAGTCCAAAAGAGAAAAAAAAACAATTGGCTAATATAACTTGCAGTCAATGCAATTTACAAATGAAGTGTCTATTGACAAAATAAAATTCTCTCTACTTTTTTACTACTCCTTATAAATAAAGTCGTGCTCTATCAGTTATTCTGAACTATGCTTCTGATGGATGATGGAGAAGATAACAATTCTTTTTCAAGGTTTAAAAAAATATCTCCAGCTGCTCTTGAACAATTTTCCCATTATCACAGAATAATGGTAATAAGCTCCATGTCTCCTGAGACATGTCGGACCATTCAATTTTGATCTATAGTCTACACTTCACTTTATACTACCTCATACAACTGTAAGGAGAACCTCTTTCACTTTATATTTAATTGGACATTATTTACAGTGGAGTGGGTTCACTTTCCCCAGAAAAAACTGGAACGTTTTTTTGTCAGCTGTACGAGTTATGTTATACAATGTAATGGTATGCAGGGGTGGGTCCACCAAAGTACAAGAGAAAAAAACTAAATTTTGGTTTCTGTTGATTTGTTCTAGTTTAATGATTTCAAGTAAAAAAATTGATTGGAAATTGTACTTAATTGGGCTCACCTGATCTTGATCGAGAATTAGATTGACTGTAATGACGATACAGTGGAGGTGTTTCCCCAACAAATTCTTGTGGACGAGAGCGTCGGCGATTACAAAAGAAAAATACGTTACGTGCTACTTGTTGTATATAAGTTCTAAATTTTGTGTTCATCATGTAGTAAACCTAAAAAGAAAGAGAGAGAGAGAGAAATGGAGATTAAATGGGAATTAAAAAAAAAGAATAATTTTTTTTAATAAAAATTAATTTTGCAATTTAACTAACCAAAACATTGGAGCATGATGTACTCATGGCAAGGAAATAAAAAGTTAAGTACAGCATTGGTATCCATTTCTTAAATACAATTGTTTTATTATAATAAGTATAAATAAAGTAAAGGTGATAGGGTGCCCAACAAATTGCAAATATTGAGCAAATCATCACAAACATTTTGACAACCTAAAAAAATAATATTTATTTTTAATTTCTCACAATTCACAAATCCCTCAAGTGTCTTGATAAATACAAAAGTTAATTAATTAAAATTAATGGTTAAGTATATAAATTAATATGAAAGAACAAATGAAGATTAAGTTACTTTTCGTTTTGAAATCATTGAATTAATTTGTCTCTCAGTGACTTCCCCGATTTGTCTATGACCCCAAAGTTCCATCGACATGGAGCCATAGCAGATGGCCATGGCCGTCATTGGAAGTACATAAGTGAGGAATAGTAGACAAATATTATACCTACAAAAAATAAAAAATATTTACATAGAAACTCTCAAATGTCATATTTTATACTTAATATTTACTTTACCAGAAAACATGACAAAGCAGTTTTAATTAGACTAATTAACTACCCAAAACACGGGAGGAGGGAAAGATCCTGAAGATCGTTTGTCTCAAGGGCCTTCAATAATAAATTCCTAAATTAAATATTTTGAGAGGCTTAATCATCATTTCAATTTCCTAGAAATTCCTTCAACTTTGTCATGTTTGGTGGTAAGTAAAAAATGAGCCACGTTTTAGTTTGGAGGATGGACTTAAAATTTATTTTTGCTTAAAAAAAGAGGATTAAATTATTTATTCAAACTTGTTTTCTTGTACGTACCCAAAGTCGATATTGGACTCATGAGGATTCCCATCCGGCCATTGAATAAAACATTTTGTTTTAGTGGTGAATCCATCATCATAAGTTTGTGTTGTTGAGTAGACGAGACAAGGTAGGCCTAAAATTGCACTACAGATCCAAATGGCCCAAATGGCTCTCCATGTAGCTCCTTTGGTCATTCTGGGATGTAGTGGCCGAACAATGGCCATGTATCTATAAATAAAATATCACCAAAAATCTATACAAGTACAAAACGACTGTTACAAAATCAAACTAAAAAATAAAATGCGTTGCCCCCAAGCTCACTCATTTGACGGCTCATTCTCAAAATCCCATGGACAGACGTTGATGAAAACCACAAAACTTCATTGATCGGCTGGAGAAATTTCCACAATTTCCATTAGTCTTCTATCCTAGCTATTTCTCTATTTTTTCCATTTACTTTTTTTACAAATGAAGAGAAGAAAGCAACACTCTCATTAAATGGAGAAAGCTTTCTTGTGTTAAAAACCATTTCTACACAATGTACAACATTAAATACTCTTTCTCTTACAATTTCAACTTTCTCCTCTCTACAAGGTACAAGTTACATGCATTACTTTGACCAGTCCTAAATTGAAATCATGTTCCGTTTCAATTTTTTACAGAATTTTTTTGAACAGAAAAAGAAACAGAGAGAGAGAGAGAAAATTAATAGCAGGATATTTTTTTTTAAAAAAAACCTGAATTTCAAGAATATCAGGTATGTAATTAGTTTTTAACAATTTTAACTAAGAAAGTTTTCTACATTGAAAACCGGATATTGTTTTAAAAAAAACCAAAAGAAAGAAATTTGGCTCGAGATAAGAAGAAATCGTCTGGGGAAAGTAACTTTTCGATTATCAGCTTTCTCCTTTCTTTCCGTTTATTTATGTAGCCAATAACGTTATGAATGGGAACAATAGCGTTTTATAATCAAATTGCTTAAGTTGAGAATTGTCTCTTACAAAAATGAGATAAGGAGGAATACATAATATACATAATATTTGTGTCGACTGGAATCTCCGGAGACCGGAGACTCCAACAAAATTTGTTTCCTCTAGGGAACAAGAAGCATATTTAAACAGTAGAATATTTTCCATTTATACCATAAATATACATACTTAGTCTCAAAAAAGTTCCATTCCAATGAGTTGTGTCATCATATTATTTTTACATGGGAGGAGAAAGCATGAGCTTTAGTTTTTGAGAGTTGGAAAATTCCTATCAGTACAATCCCTTTGGAGAAAGGAAGGAATTATGAGATATTTGAACATGAAATTATACACACAAAATAAGACTTAAAATAAATAGAGATACACTATCTCTATTTTGTCACATATTAAATTTGTGCTGGCGTTGCATGAAAAAAAAAATCATCCGCTTTTCTTTCTCCTCTACACAGTATGGAGTGCATCATGAGGCCAAGAGAAAATTCTCATTCTGGACAAAATAAAACATTTGTAATACTTGTAGCGTAAAAGATGAGAAGACATGCAATAAAAATATTTCTTTGGGGGTCACATATGAACCTGACACACATACAAAAAAATAATAACTTTGCAACTTTCTCTCTCTCTCTCTTGTGCCTGAAGGTAAGAGAAAGAGAAAGTAACTTTTTCAAAGAATTTTACTCACCGATCACATGAGATGACAGTCATGGTGAACGTACAAGCTGAGACAGTAAAATTTGCGACAAAATTGTTGACAACACAAAGAATGCTCCCAAAAATCCAATCACTGAATTTGAAACAAAGAAAATATAATTTTTTGTATAAATTACAATGACATAAAATTATGTAAGAGAATAAGAGGTCAAAAGAATTTATTGAGTAATAAATTTATTATAATGAATGATATAAAAGTATCATAGAGACATTTCAAAAAAACAATTTTTGAATAAACTTACTGCCGAAGCATGTAAAATGAATTGGGTGCTCCATTGAAAAAAGCCATGAGTAAATCAGCGACGCTCAAGTTGACGAGAAAATAGTTGGTTGTTGTTCTCATCCTTCGGTGAGCTGTCGGGAAAGAGGGGGAAGCAAGAAATAGAGAATTACCGGTACGTCTACTACATCACTACATCCTATTTTTCAATTTAGATTCTAAATCTTGAATTTTTAAATTCAATTTAACTCTGAGTAGCCGCCACCTATAAAAATATCCCGAGAGGAGACCTACGTACATCCTTATTGACAAAATTCAAGTTTTTGTAGAGAGAGAGAATATGCGTAAATTTAAACTGGGTCATGTCAATTTCCTTATTCAATATTTAAAATTACGTATATAATGGGACCCCAATAGATTTTCTACGCTTGACTTTAGGTAATCTTATTTCATGCTCAAAAAAGGTAGCAGCTGGCTTTTGGACGTATATTGACTTTCTCTCTCACAAAATGATTTTTTTAATAAAAAAAAGTCTAAAATTCTTCAAAGTTTTTCCCATGTAAAAAATAATGCTCCTACCGAGAACGATCCAAATGACCAAAATATTTCCAATGCATGCCATGGAAATCATGGTGGAGAACATGACTGTCCAAAAGATTTGCATAAAGGAAAAGGCGGACGGTGAGGTATAGTCCAAATGACTCTCTTGACTTGTATTGACTCCATAGGATGAAGATTCGTCTAGTGAAACTCCAGAAGGATGAAATCCTGGTGTGGGCTCAATATTATGGCCATATAACAACAAGTCAGACCCCATAGTATTTGTCAAGGCATTGAATGACTTTGAAAGGACAGAGGAATGTTCATTAAAATTTACAAGGGATGGGTCTGATGGAGAAGATTCTATGGCACTCAACATGGCAACCAAGTGGACGACTTGATTTGTGTAGTTCATTCTCTCCCTCTCTCTCTTTTGCTAGTAATTCTTCATGGAACTAGTAAATACAAAGTCATTTTCAATATGGATGAAGAACTTGACACAATTAAATTTCACTTCATTTTGTTGATTTTAAGTGAAACCACTATCACAATTGGGGACTTCAATGTCTTCAATCTTGTCAAGTAAATTCTTCATGACATTTTCACTCGTCATGACTCCAACTCCATGTTTTACTGTCTCTCTCTCTCTGGTTCTGTAAATTTTCAAAATAATTCAATCAAAATTGAAATTTTCAAGTTGAGCATTAAATACAGTGTCCATACATACATTTAACACACATTTTATCACTAGAAGAACTATACAAAAAATGTGTAGAATCCGAATCCGTCGTCAAAAAATAGTGACTGATTTTTTAAATCTTTTGTTGACTCTGTAAAATTACAAAGTGAAAGTTTTCAATGACCTTTTCTGAGATAAGGAGAGGTCAATTTTTTTTACAAGTTGTGAAAACTTTTTTTTTCTAAGTTTTACAAAAATGTTTTAAAGTTTCATCAAAATTAAAAAGTTTTAATTTCAAAAAAAAATTAAGGAAATGAGAAATTAGATGAGAAAAATGGCGTCATTGGCTTTAATTATTGAAGTGAAATTTGACTTCTACTTGGCTCGGGAATCCGTCATCACTTTTTTAAAAAGGATTTAGACTCTACACATTTTTTAGGTCGTGTACAATAATGAAAAGTTTTAAATTTAAATGTTAGGTTGGAACTTTTGGAACCTACTTTTTGTCTATTGTTCTCTCAATTGTTGAGGTTTGTTCAATTAATGTTTCAAGAATAAAAGGAGAAAAATTCAATATGAAAAAGTGCATAAAGTGAAAGTGAAGATAAAGTAAAAAAGAGTTGCTTTTGTAAATAAAGTAAAAAAAAAATATTTATTTTATGCATCCACTTGTAAAGTACCTAACAAATGCACTGTCCACTGAATAAACGATGAGGAAACTAGCTCCATTTTTTTGACAATAGTATAAAAAAATGTCCATGCATAAAAGACTTTGAATTGACAAAAAATCTTTTTTTTTGTATTGTATAAAACTGTTACACTATACTTTTCAAAAGTCTTGTTTATTCATGAAGCTTTTTTGAAGCATTACATAAAATGTCAAATGTCATTTTATACTTTTTGCATCATTTTCTTTTCAAAAAAGAAAAAAAACATGTTTCTCATTTTACAGATGGATTTTTTTTCTGTGCTTTCACTCAAAATTGGAAATTTGATTCAAGAAATTGAAAAGAAAAGTTGTTTCTTTTTATTTTAGAAAATAGCCTACACAAAGTTGGACGTCAAAAGAGAAGAAAATTCTTTAGTACAAGTACAACCTTAGAATCTTGAACTGTATCCTTCGTGAGGATAAGTAAAGAAGAGTAAAAGAGAAGAAGAAGAAAGTTTTACTTGAATTGATATCAACTTTCTCCAGTCTCTCTCTCTAGTCTACATTTACACTCAAAGGAAGAAAATGACCATTGAAAACAAAATTAAAGAAAGTGCTCAGTGAGACGTGTTACCTTATCTTTTCTAATTCTCGACACTTTCTTTAACTCTACTAACACAAAAAAAGTGAAAATTGTATTGTGGAAGAAGAGAATAATTTGAGAGAAATTTTTTTTTCATAAGCTTGATTTACTTTTCCACACTCATTATTTATAACGAGGAGACCTTGTTATAAATAATTTCACTGTGTCGTTTTTTTTCTTATAATAACACACATGACCTGTAACTACTGGTTAAATTTAATTTAATAGGATATTCGTTTCATTACACACTTAAATTTATAGTCAGCCTATCTCTCTCTCTTTATCGTAGTTTGTAAATAATTAAATTTATACTCGGTCGTTTTATTATTTTTATACAAGTGGCCAGCTGTAATATCAATTATTTGAGCTATTGAATAATTCTTAAATTTATTTATTCTAAATTAATTTTGCTCTATTCATAGTAAACGTTGTATGAGTAAATTATTATTCAGTTGAATTTACTGGTACATATGTATGAACAATTAAAAAAAATTTGTCAGAATTTTATATTTGGACAGGTGAGTAGCTTACACGCAAGTGACTGCTTGATGGGTGACACAAAAAATGATGTTTGTGTCCAATTGTCTCAAACTTGTTCAAAGTCAACAGTTCATTGATTTTCTTTACTGTAATAGTTTTGACTCAACCATTTTGGCTAGCCAAAAAAATATTTCTAGTATGTGAGTAGGTTGTTAGTGACAAGGATGAAAAAAATGGGGTTGTCTAATGTAAAAACATGTGTTCCAAAAAGAATAGAGCGAGTTGAGTTCACAAACCATGAATATTACATTTACCCACATAAATTGTGTAATCATGGTCACTACTTTTGAGACTCTTGGCGTCAAAACTTTTGACGATGTGGTTTAAAAACCTTTTTTTCACCAGAAAAAAAGCCTCATAAATGTTCATATGGCGGTTGTATATACTATTTCCAAAAAAATATTTCAATTACACTAAAAACTTGTGGGTACTCGTATAACTAAGATAAAAAGGAGGCATACTTATAATTATGTAGAGAGTGGGAGATTCATCAAGAAATTTTATGTCTTGTTTTCTCTCTCTTTCACTTTCTCCTAAAGTCTATACAATAGTTTTTTTGAGAGTATAAACAAAAAAAAAGTCTTACAAAAGAGACAGAGAAATTGGACAGGAAATAAGTTGGGACGAAGAGACTTTTAGAATCCTAAAAAAATCCCCAAACTTAGACAACAACCCCTCTCACATTGTACAAGTTGCAAAAATACATAGGCCAAAAAAAAAGTTTATTGGGGAGAACATATGCAATCACTCATGGATCGATAACTACGATTGTGTGGAGGTACAGTTTGGATTAAGAATAGTCTTTTTGGTTGACCATAAAAATGGAGAAGATTGTCCTCTGTAGGTACATATCTCTAATGTATGGACAAGGTTCAATTGAGTTAACTGGGACTTGACTCCAAGAGAGAAAAGTTCAGTGTAGCATACTTTTCATTAAATTTTCCCATCCCCTCGTTGGTCTTGACTCATCCTGTCGGAAATTACTAGTACGTTACTTAAACTTAACCAACGATAAAAAAATTCTTAGAGACTACGTTTGAAAGCATTTTTTTAAAAAAGCAGCACAAAATGAAATGAAAATTCTTTTTTTTCTGACGACGTAACTCTGTATTTTTCTTTAACAAAAATAAATTTGAAATAATTAAAATTATTTAACTTTACATTTTTAATTATTTTTATAGCCTATAATGTAAAAAAAAGAATATATTACAGAGATATAAGAAGAGATTGGGTTTATAAATATATAATTAAAAAACGTGCTTTTTTACTCTTCTTCACTCTTGAACCTCATTTGGCTGTAATGGAATTCGTGAGAACGTGAGAACATTCCAGTTCTCCATTTTCCTACTGAGGGTCACATCATATTTAACCCAAGGTCATTTAAAAAACATGGAGACATTTTAATTTAGAAGCTGACAAAAATTCTATGCTTTGAATTCTATAAAAATGTAATACAAATCTTAGACAATTATGTATAAAAAAAATTGGAGTGACATTTACTAGTATTTACATTGACTTTTATGGTGATTCTTTGCGTAAAAAAATGTGTTCCATCTTGATTCACAATCTTTTTTATTACAAGCACAAGGAAACCATTCATGTCGTTGATGTGTGATGCTGAGCCAACGTTAAATAAAGAGTGCTTAGAATACAGAGCGAAAGTAAGTAAGGGGAGAGATAGTCGTCCTCATAAAAAAATAAAATAGTAATAAGATTGTCAATTCAAAAAATCTCTTTTCGGAGAAACTGAAAACTACGGCAAAGCACAAAGTAAAGTACTTTACAGTTTACAAACTACAGACACCCCCACAAAAGAAAAAAGTTTTTTGGGAATCGTAGGTGAAAGCTTCAATGTGTGGTAGGTACATATATTATGTTAATTTCTTTCCACACTTTCCTTTGATTCCCACGTTCCTTCCCTACTGTCAAAATCAGTTGAGTAATGTACTTGAATAGAAAAAAGTTAGAGTCCCATATCTTTACAATTGTTCTGTGTGTGCGTGTGTGTGTGGATCTCTGTGAAGTCCCATATAGTACATAGTACATGGTGAGATTTGTTTTATTGAAGAGTAAACAATATTTTACATGGTGTTACTCGTACAAACAAGTTTCTCATGAATTTAAAAATTATTTTGCTACCCATGCAAAAATTATTGCATTGCCAGTGTGAAAAAAATGCTGAATAAACTATAGTCATTCTTATTACATTCCAAATAAAGAGATGAAATTTATTTTACAAAAGATATTTTACTGCATACTTTACCAAGAAATCAAGGTAATTTTTATGGTACAAAAAATCAAATCACAAAAAAAATTCAAGGTCAAAAAAAAAGTTCGAAAAATTGGTAATGGTAATTGACTCCACTTTTTTTTTTATTAATTTGGAGAGACTGTCATCCAGGAAAAATTGATGATGTCACGTAGTTTTTATATTTGGTCAAGTAAAAAAGACAGAAAATGGTGCCAAAATATGGCTCTCAGATACTGTCGCAATTATTGAAACTATTTTTTGTACATATAAAAGTAGACGACAAAGTCCATTCTGTGATTGAGTCTTATTCAATTGAATTTTCTATCAAAAAATTGAAATAAGATTGACGCCAATAACATGGCTTTAAAGTAATACAAAAGCACCCATGTGATGTATTTACAGTACTAGAATTTCAGTGAAAGACGAATTACATGACAATTTTTATCATGGAGTTACCTTTTCAGGCTAGGAAGACGAAGGGAAAATGTTGACACAATGTGTTGGAAGATGAGACAAGATATTTTGGAACGCATCCGGATTGATCAAAAGACTACGAGTAACTTTTCTCTCTCTCTCTCTCTACAACATGTCAAATTGTTCCTTATCACAACCGCTTTATGCTAGACAAAATTTACTTCCGACAACCCCCAAAATAGAGTTTCAGGTTTCAGTCATGCATGAGGATGAGGCATTCATATTTTTTCTCCTTCTTTTTGTTCTGTTCTTATATTTTTTTGTAAAAATGAAGAAAAGAAAATCATTTTACCTAACTAGTCAGAGTCAAGAGAGATCTTCAATTTCCCTCTGAATTTTTTTGATGAGACAACCTTCTCGGAAATCGACAGGGAATTGTGATATGCAGTCACCATTCATTGTGTGGCATGCTCCTGACTCTCATTTCCTTGCCAAGAACAAGACACCGGAGCTCTCAAGTTTCAGCTTCAAGTCACAGTTCTTTCAACTATTAACTTTGTTGTCGATGAGGTAATAGTTATGTAAACGGAGAATCCACATAATGGGCCATACCTACATTTATAGTTAGTTCTTCGAAGCTTTTTTTTAGATGGGATCAAATTATATCAAAGAATACAAGTATGTGTCATGTGCCCCATTTTTTACACAAAAGACCTTCATCCTTACGCCCACATTGACTTGTTGTAGCGTAAAATTAATTAAAGAAAAATATTTATCAGTTTCAGTTAATTCAAATTTTTTTGATATTTAATATATAAAAAAAGCCAAGTCAGTCTTTCATAAAATCGTTTGAACGACAGTGACATATGAAATATTCAGGCGTATGTTAGTTTTCAGAATGAACATGTTTAGCACGGTAATTGAACGGTTTTTTTACCTAAAATTAACATAATTTCTTGTTTGTACTGGAGTCGGGAGTCCATATTTGTTGGAAAGATCTGAACAAAGTTTATGGAAAGTTTATTAGTTTGAAGACCACAGACTGTGCATAGTAATTTATCTAAACTTACAATTTTCACTACTTTCTCTTCTTCACATTACAAGGAAAATGTAAAATGTAAAAAAAAAACTTTTCTCATTTAAACTCCACTCACGGTCTTGCATATCACGACGCTCAAACTTGGGTTAAATTAATAGGATGAGAATATTTAGCTGGAAAATATTATTATTATTAAAAACGACAAGTCATGCAGTTATATAATGTCCAGTTAAATGCACCAAAAAATAAATTTTTAACTGACTGACAATTGTGAACATGTTTCATTTTTTCATTGTTACATTCGTGTTAGAGTATAAAGTCAAAAGAGAGATCAATAATCAAAAAATGTGACTCACAGTACTTTGTAGAATAAAAATAACCAAATTGTATCATGTGAAAGAATGTGAACGAAGAAAGATAGACTTTCTCTTTCATCTTTCATTATTTGAAACCAAAGAGAGAGAGAGAGAGAGAGGCCAAAGCTCGTTTTTTTTATTTAGTGAAAGAAAGAGTTTGAGATATTGAAAGCCTGAGGCATACAAATTAAATATTCGACATCAAGTAGATACTCGAAAAAATCTTCTCTATGAATCCTCTCATATGACAGGCTCAAGGGAAATTATTTGTATTTCAAGTCGAGATTTTTGTTCCGCTTCCATCTTTGTATTATTTAACTAAATATAAGATATTTCTTTTATTAACATAAAAATAATACCTTTAGTATCTCATATATGTAAGTCAAGTGAAGTTGAAGATTAAATTCAATGAAATATCATACTTATTAATGATAACTGTAATTCTAGACGTTCTTTTTTTGGCATGTCTTACTAATTTTGTAAATTGGTAATAACCCCAAAAAATAACTTGTGTACATTATTTACTTTATAATGGTAGTTTTGTTTGGGGGATAAAAGAAGATTAGAAAGGAAAAAGGTTTTATAATATACAAAATAATTTAATTTTATGTTATACACTCGTCATCAATTTATTTTCCTAATCCCTTTCCCATGTTCCTCCTCTCTCTCTCTCTCTCTCTCTCTCGTGATTCATTTTGATTACTTTCTCCATCTCCTCATTTTACTCTAACCAAAATCTCTAGTGAAAGTGTCACATCAAATAGAGACATAAAATTGGAGTCTACTTTTACAGATTACAGGGATAAAGTTGATGAAATATTGAGGAATAATTTTAAATAGAAAATTATAATTTTATCAAGAAATAATTTCTAATATTGTTGACTTACTTTCCTCAAATGACTCTCATTTCTTTTTTTGAGTTGTAATGAGGACACGTGTACATTTTTACTGAAGGAGAGGGGGAGGGAGTCTTTGATGAATTATACTAACAATTTTTTAATAAGAATTCATGATCACCATGTATACAATTACTTGTGTACCATTTTCGAAAAGAGCTTTTCGACTAGACGCTTCTTTTTTTGTTGACACAGCAGGGAAAATAATAAATTGAGAGGATGGCCACTACAATAAATTATATTACTCAAAAAAGAACGTGTGAGCTTTCATTCTCTCGTTAATAGGAAATGGATGGTTTCATGTTGAATTTTCTTTTTAGTTCTATAATTTTTAGAGAGAGAGAGAGAGGGGAAAGATCAAAGAGTTCAAGGATCTCAGGTAGGTAGGCCCCCTTTCTACTTTAGAATGACACGAGTGATGATGAAAAGAAAATAATTCACTGTTTTTTTTTAACTTTTGGCCTGTGTGACCAAAATTGTCACGTTCTTTTTTTCCTACAATAAAATAAAATGATGTCCTCTCTATAAATAATATGTATGTATACGTAATGAATACATATTTAATATTTACCTGCTATTTAATACTAAAATTAATAATGATTTTTTTGAAATGCACGTGCTTGAAAGGTGAATAAAATATTTATATTGTTACATTATCAAAAAGTCAATTTTGTACGTAGACAAAAGATTTTTTAACTAATTACAATATGATGAATCTTGTAGAGATAACTAGAATTTAAAAAATATTGACAAATAATTAGCATAAATCTTCAACTTATTTTTGACAAGATGTCAACTAATGAAAGAACTTGGATTGTCGAGCATCAAAATAATAAAAGTTTTTCATAAAAGTCTCTCACGTCACGTCAAAATAAAAATTGAGTGAATTAATCTTAATCTCTAATTTTCTAAAGAGAGTTCATTAATATAAGTACATAAGACATAACGTGGTTTATATTGTATAATAAGAGTGGTTATTAGATTCCATTAGTTTTGGACTGTGGGTAGTTTTCTCTCTTATTAGACTTGAATTATTCAATTTCTGTTCCTGTCTCTCTTCCTCTTCGTCCTATACCATTACATTAATATAATTAAAGCTGAATGAGGCATAATGCGACATTTATGGAAGATGAACATGCTGACTCAAATATTTCTTGAATTTACTCTCTTAATGTAATTCTCAAGTGCAAAGGTACACAAATATGATGATCGTGTCTCTTTCCTAGTAAAAAAAATTTTCCACTATGTACCATAATCCTGACAAAAATCTCGTGAGTTTATCATTTCTATTTTTACATTTCTTTCTCTACAGATACACGTACTTTCTCTTTTTGTGGTAGTTGTTCAAATACATCCCAAGAATTTGAGTTCATTTAGTAATTTTATACAACTACAGGCTACATGACACACGTATTTGTATGGTTATGTGGCATACAAAAGAGCCATGGAAAAAACTGTGCGTACCAAAATCTTTTTAGAGATATTTTCAACTCGTACTTGACGCATCAAACACAATTCTGTGGAGACCACTGACAGTCCCTGTTGTATTCTTTCGGAGACAAATAAAATTCCTTTGGGGGGAATTTTATTCATTAGAGAAAGGAGCAAGGTTTTCAAAAAAAAGACAGTCAGTGACAACTCCCTTGATTCGTATAGACAATCACTTTTAAACGATGGAATGGAACAAGTCACGTTGAATTTGTTATACAAATGAGGTAAAACACTTACCATTTTATTTTCCTCGAATTCAAATGAAGATTTTCTGTATAAATAAACTATAGAGATTTAATTTCTCTTCTTTACTTTCTTTCATGACACATGGTACGGTATTTTATTCCTACAATACTTTACATGATTCAAGTAAAAGCTTTATTTTAATTTTATTACAAATTCAAAATGTGATACTTTAATTTAAGCTAAAAAGAAGGTTAAAAATAATGAGTAAATTAAATACAAAAATATTAGAAAACTAAAATAATTCAAAATATAAAGATCTACCTTGATTTTAATTGATTGTACTATTCTGCAATAGACATTGAAAAGATGAGTATCTCTTGTTTTATCTGTTACATTTGATTGTCTACAATATTGCAAACGGAGAAAATCTCTTTGATTTCTCAATTAAATAAATCTTGATAGAATTTTGATTCTTGTCAAAGAGAAAAGAAGAGAGAGAGACACTAATTAAATTTAATGTAATGTAGTTTGTTCAAATTAATTAAATTTATATAAGGTACATTTCTACAAATTAATTAAATTTATATAAGGTACATTTCTACAAATTAGTTTTTCTTTAAAGTTGATGAAAAACAAATATATATAAACTATACACACATAAAATATTAATCTGCTTCATCCTCCCACATCTCTCTAGTAAGCCTTAAGGCTTACTCTCAGTATCATTAAATTGGATGTCAGCTTCTTTTTTTTGACATTGACCCTCATCTTGTTAAAGTTAATGTTGTCCTACAAAATCCCATGAAAAGTTGACCACTAGAACACTCCTGTACATGGACTCAAGAAAGATTATGTTGAGAAAAGAAGAGAAAAGTTTTGAGTGGAGAAAATCAAAAAAAGAGAGAAAGTTTTCAACTCTCTCTCAGTACTGGTTACTGACTTGTGATTGATGAGACTCAATACTTTTATTTTAGATTGAGTGAAACATTGTCAGAATACTAACAAGAAATTAGGTCAATGAAATTGACTCGAGAGACTGACCACTATTCAGTGACCTTGTCGTTTCTCACGAAATTTTTTTTTCTTTTGTTCTATCAGTCTAACAATAAAACATTGGTTGTATTCGTGAGAAGACTTCTTGTCAATTGGAATGATTTCATTTTTGGTGTGCTCACAATCTCTTATTCAATCCCACAAAAAAAATTCACTGTTACCTTTCTCTCTCTCTTCTTATTTGGCAATCAGCTCTCAGCTCGTAGACAAAAAAATGTAGGGGCATTCCAACTCAAAACAAAATTCTATTAGAGTGGTGCACGAGTAGTAGTAGAATACGTGAAAAAATTTCATTTTATTTTACATCTACCTATACTTGATGGTCAACTCTCTGGAATTTTGACAATTGTCCAGCCAGTACACTAAGCCTGTATTTGAGTTTATTTGACCACTGGAGCATAATAAAATAGGTGACAGGATAAAAACAAAAAAAAAGTGACAAATTTCCCTCTGGAGACAAATGTCTTGAGGGAATTGTGGAGTGAAAAGTGTTTTTTGTATGCTCTGGTTATGCATCCTCCATATTATTTACGACAAAAGGAAGCACAAAAGAGGAGTGCAGGGTTCTGTCAACAACATTCAAATGCCGACTTTCAACTCCATAAACTGGAAATCCTCGCTGTCCACTTGACAAACATTGAGGAGCGGGTTGGATGGAGAAAGTCAAGAGAAAGTTTTGAGTCAATATAAAAAAAATTTCAGGTTATACTCTACAGTTAAAAAATGTGTGTTCTATATTATTACAACTTTTCTCCCCTACGTTTGTCTACAATTTTGTTGTCTGTTTGTTCAAGAGTGTGATCTCAAAGTTTTTGACAAGAAAAGCTTTTCTCTCTTCATGAGTAACTTGTTAGTTGGTCCTCTCTTTCATTGGAGTACATACACCTAGAGATTTGTACAAGTACTACACAGTGAAAGTTGGAAAGTTGTCCAACTTTTTTAAAAAGGCTTCCCTCTCCCCTTGTTTAATATAAAGTCTACATTTTTGTCTGTAGGGAGAATATTTGGTTCAAGTATTGTAAGGAATTTCAAGTATTTTTATGTGTATTGTAGAAATGTCAGCACAATAAATTAAAATTAATTTTTTTCCTTCATAAAACTCCCACAACATTTTTTTTATTATTGGTTTGTAGTATTTTTATTATTTATAAAATATTTATTAATGAAAATGATTATAATTAAACGGAGGGAAAAATGGGAAAGGCTATAGTATGTTTTATTCATGAAGAAAATTGCACAAACTCATTGACTAAATTACGCTCATTTTCATTCTATCTTAAGGCTGTCATGTGGCAAATAAAGTTGAGATCGAGAAATTAAATTGTAAAGTAATATGTCAGCCTTCTCCCCCTCTCTATTTCATGATTAGTTTTCTCTGGAAAAGCTTCTTAACATTTCCACAAGTACAAGTCCCTTGTTTTGTAGGCGGTTTTTAGAAAAAATTCTTTAACTTGTTGTTGGTACATTTAAGTCTTCTGAAAACGTTTGAAAATTTTGATGAAGACTAGGAAATTCTTTTTTGGCTTGTTGAGAGAGAGAGAAAAAAAGAAGAAAGTATTTTGAGCGTGCACTCTAACTTTCTCTCTCTCTCACCAATTGCTTTCTCCTGTCTTGTCTTTATCCTAAAGTAGTGAAATAAATGAATTTCCTAGAATTGGCCATACATCATTTCAATCATGCTACACTAAATGTGTATTGTGAAGGAGGTCCCAGTCACAGAATAAAGTTTTAACATAGTGACATTTCTTGATCAAGATGAGAAGAAAAAGAAAGACGCGTCCATGTTTTTTGTCATGTGAGTCAATCAGAAGAATGTACAAATTGTAAGAAAACATTTTTGGAACAAAAGTTTTCTAAATTGGTATGGATTCTTCATGAATTTTGTCGTTGTATGTATTGTCAAGTGAATTAATTCCAGTCTATTAATTTCTGTCTCGTCAATTTCAAAAGAATTCCATTCACTTGATATAAGACTGTCTTTGTCCTTAGTTAAGTCTGTCTCAGAATGAGACGTGGGTGAAATTACCTCATCAATTGTAAAGAACGGAAAAAATGGCCCACCGATAATTTGCAACAAAAAAATCCTCTAGAATTTTTATACCGTGAAAGGTGAGAATCATCATTATAATAATTAGGTCCACGAATGTAATGACATGTACCATTCAAATTTTGTCATAATTATGGAACCAAACATAGTTTTGATACTTTCCATGGAAAATTGACTATTTTTGACCTACACTAACATGGTGGAATACACATGAGCTCAAAAAAAGTGACAAATTTTTAAATTTTCCGTATCCTTGATTTTTCTGTACTGATTTTTTGGCTTGTAAGCTGGCATGCAGTTAATATCCAATTACAATTAAAAAAACATTATGTAAGAGTCCTCATGAATTGACTATAGAATGAAGTTAAGTATGGATGGTAGTTTATTAGCACTTTATTTGAATTCTCAGTGGTATTAACCATGAATTAATTAAAAGTAATCCTGTGGTTCTTTCATGCTCTCATAATTACCCCCCTCCCACATCCACCTCCAACTCTCTCTAACTTTCCCCCTCTTTCTCTTTTGGTTTGTTACAAGAGAATCCCACAAAGTATGTACTCACATGTTGTTGTATGAAACTTGAGATGGAGTCAAGTAGAGTCTTTTTGAGACAATAATAATAAAAGTTTAAGCTGGAAACCAATTAATATACCTTTTGAACTCTACGTTTTATCTTACTCATTTAATTAATATTTTAACCATCATTTGTCTCTATTTTATACAAAATTATCCTTTATCTTACTAGTATAGACTGAAAGTATGTGTAACTATATTTTAATTGGGTGCATAAGCAATTAAGAAAAATTTACGTGAAATTGCAGTCACTCTAATTACAATGGACTTTAGTCATTAACTTCACTTTGTTCAACTTTTCTTCATTTTATTTATTATAAAGGGAATTATACTTGTTAATTATTATTCCTGTTGTTGTATTTCTCTTAACTTTAAATTATTGTGATCCATTCTAACATGTACACCTGTGTCGGTCTTTTTTTACATTTTCAAGCCTCAAGCTGTCACACTTGACAACACACTGAATATGCAAAAAATGTCAAAAGATGCCCACACACAATTTTTATCAAAAATTGTTTGAATCACCTGCAAAAATTCTGTTTTGCTTTTGAATAAATAAATATAAATTTTGGAAATCCTTGAGAAAAAAATGAAAGCCCATCATAAAGTGTCAGAGACTTACATTTGATCTCTTTGAGCATGAGAAAGTTTATTTCAACGTAAAGGAAATAGAGTGTTCAGTGAAATTTTTGAAAAAAAAGAAAGTACTCAAAAAAAGAAATACTTTACAAAATATTTCAGATTTTTTTCCATGCTTTTATTTTAAATATAAAAAAATTGTGAAAAAAACTATCTAAAATCCAATTCAGTTTTTGTACATGTACAAAATTGCCAAAATTTACCAAATATTCATCAAGCTCTAATCCCCACATTTTATGGAGAAAGTTGGCAGATGTAAATTGTAGAATTTTACATGTAAACTAGTACTAACGTACCTTTTTTGGAGCTCATAGAAAGTGAAAGATACGTAAACTACTTTCTCCACTGAGTGAGGCACACTACACAATGCTTACAAAAGAAAGAAAGAAGGACAGTGATTTGGTTTTCTTTTCTCATTTTGAGAGGAAACTTTTTTTTTTCATTATTTGTGTTTACACACTCCTTTATTTGTCCTCTCTTTCCTTTTTGCTCACTAGCACAGCTCAATGAATATTTTTCTTCGTAATATTTGTCGTTGATGTACAAATTACACACAAGTTTCATTTCCTCAAGGAGGAGGAGGGACAAGTTTTATTTTTTAAATACCTAACTCCACACAAAATATGTAGTTATATTTATATATAAGGTAGGCAAGAATCTCTTTGGGACCACAAGGAAAAAAATTGACTGACTTGGGACGATGGTCACACTCGACTAGCATTGTGTTAAAACTGTTGCAGAATTCCCTCTTGAAAAAGTTATTCACAACGACCAAGACTAAGACCCGCAGATGCGAAGAATTGGACTTAAAAATACGGAACTAGGAGTTTGAAGCGCAAAAGCAGCCAAAATTCTCAACTTTCCTCAGAGTCTCTCTCTCTGTACAGCACCTTCTACCTTCCAAGTACTCACGGGACACAGTAAGCTCTTCGTGTAAAATGGGCAAGATTTTTCATAAAAAAAAAATTCCTTCCACTCCAAAAAGAGTGACTGGATGGGAAATATTTTTTTTACACAATTTTACAAACATTTTTATTTTTATGTATCCTCCAAAATCCTAAAGTCTCTAGAGAGACAAACAAGTGTATGGGATTATTTTAAGTAATGTACGATCACATATTTTAACTTGAATGAATATTGAACTAGTCTAAAAAATGTACAATGTAAAGCCCAGACTCCTGGCGTTACTTTGAAGCCAAATTGTGCTATTACATTTTATTTCAGAGTGCCCAGCGGTTTTCGTTCTTGAAAGGAAATAAAATTCAATCTATTTACTATGTTCAGCCAAATATTTTGTCTAAAGAGAGAGAGGAGGGAGGGGGGAGGGTAAAAATTGGTTTATTCGTTAGAGACTTTTACCTTTCAAATATTGAACAAGACTTGATTCTTCATGAAGTCACAAAGTTTGAGACACAAAAAAACAAGTGAATTTTTGGCTTGCAACAATTCAAGGTTTCAAATTTATTTCTATTTTGTAGTGGCTATCATATTTCTTTGAGTTCATGACATAGTTTACATATTGATTGAATCTAGTTTCCTCCTGACGTTCTTTATTACATTTCTAACTTTTTTGTATGGAGAACTAGACAAGAAATTCAATTATGGAGGCCCATTCTTTTTTTTTACTTTGAAAAAACATTTGTTTCTTTCTTTTTATTTATGCTCTCAATCAATATGCACTACGACTCAGATTAAATCTGGAAAAAGTTTGAGAGAGAGACACAAGAATACTGAAAAATTACTATTTTTTAGTTTCTAGTCTTTGTTTGCAAAGACATGAATGAACAAGTTGTACCCCCCCCCCCCCCCAACAAAGATTCTCATTGTTGCCACCATTGTTGAAAGACTTCCTTGTTCTTAGTTTCTTAGTGCGGTTACCTTCAATTATTAAGATCTTAGAGATTTCTTAGAGATGAAGATCAATTTTTATTACTCTCTCTCGTCCAGTATTGCCCTGTAGTGCCTAATCCCTTTTCCATGAATAATTAATTGTAATTAAGTGTACTATGTATCGAATCGTAATATTTGTGATAATTCTTTTACATGGTGTAACAGGTAGTTCATATTTTTTTAATATTTCAAATAATTAACAATACTCTAGTTTGTACACAAATGTAAAAGCCCTAAGGGAAACTAAGATTTTAACTAGATCAGAAAGGGAAAATGAACCATATTTTTATTCAACTGCAATGTTTTATTTTATTTTCAAAATTTTAATTCTAATTTAATTTGTACTTCTTTACTTTATTATTTAGAAACCTAAAAGTTTTTTTTTTTGTAATTTATTATTTAAATTCTTCAAATATTTGTATAATGTTCAGTACAAAAAGGTCAAAAGTTTTTGCAATGGACACTAATGTTTTATTAGTTTTTCTTTGTCCTAAATAAATAAATAGGTTTGTACAAGTAACAAGTTGTACAGCATGAGAATTTCAAGACTTTATTAAATTATGATGAGTCCAAGTTTGAGTCGAGACATGTTAACTTTTATTTTTAAGATAATAAATTTAAATAAATGGTATTTGTTTGTATGAATAAAATTAGTTGTGAGTCAAATTTAAGTATATGCAAATTAAATTAATAGTAAACTGTACAAAACTATTATGACATAAAATTTGTACTTCTTTTTTGTCCTAGGACTCTCTCGTCGTTGTTATGATTGTCGGTCTCGGGGTGTGTTGGGAGACTGCAGAGATCCATTTCGATTTAATGAGACAACTTTAGCTGAGACGGGGGTGTCCACAACGCCCTGTCCATCTGGATGGTGCTCAAAATTTATTGAAGGAATAAGTGGACCAGCTGACGGTAAATAAATATTTTTTTGTAAATATTTATATTTTTAGCTATTCTCTTACTACGTCATGCTAATCTGTAGGATGCAGACAGAGAGAGCGAGAGAGACGAGTTTGTTAAATTGAAATGTGATTAGAAAATATTTATATAATAAATATACATAAAGTTTTACTATTCTCAAACTAAAATCAGTAGAAATGAGACTACCAAAAAGATGTTTTATTTTAAAAGAGAGAATTTATTGAATGTGTAAAGTTTCAAGTTTTTAATTTAAATTATTTTCTCCAATTAAAATCAATTATTATTATGTCCACACACAGAGTATGGAACAGCAACAGAGAGGGGTTGTCTTCAATTACCTCCAAATGATGAAGAAGAACGATGCGCCAAGATACAATGGAATAATAAACCAACTTTTATTTGTTTCTGTCGTGGAGATCTATGCAATACTGCTCAAGCTGTTACCCAAACTCGATTACTTTATTTAACAATTATTATTCCAACCATTCTTTATCTTTTACCCTCCTGATACGGGGTCTAAACTTTTATAATCATTTGTATTTAAATATTACCGACTTTTCTTATACCCAATGAATATTTTAGCTTGAATTTTTTTTATATCAACAATTTTTCTACTTAAGAATAAACTTAAAAACACATTTCATAAACTTTATACTTTTATTTCAATTTTATTTCTTGACAAAAAAGGGTTTTCAGTGTAATAATTATTATGTATATAATAATATGTACATATACTTAATATATATTCAAGTAATCATTATTATGGCATATAATATTCTTTCGACGAAGAATTTCTAAAATAGACGTGACTATTATTGCTAATATACATAATAATTAATATTAATTAAGAGTTTATTTCATTTGGGAGTCATCATTAAACGAGTCTTGTAAAAAATATTATAAAAAATAATAAGGATTCACCGAAAAAAGTCCATCAAGAAATTTTCATTTGTCACAAAAGAGAGAATACTTCACTGTACATGTACAAAGAATGTAAAAGATTTAATACATGTTTATTAACATACATAGACATTCATCAAGAATTTGTAAGGCTCTTGCCAAAAATTGTGGGGAACGGGGAAGGGGGGGGGGATTAATTTTGGAGAATGTTTTATCTCTTGACATTAAATATGCTCCAAGGGTCAGTATCAACTCGGGGTAAAATGTGTTGCTCTGCATAGTAAATGACTGTGGGATCAAGGTCTGTGAAGAAGTAGGTCGGAGTGTGGTGTTGCTGTTCATGTGTGTGTCTCAGTGGGACGATTGACGATCCATGATGTACAATGTGCCTTCTGCTACAATGTGTCATAAAAAAATTTACATTTTGTAAAATATTACAATTTTATTAAATTAAATTAAAGAAATTATTTTTATACACAGTATTTATAAGGAGTTTCTTAATTAAAAAGTTACTAACAAACATGACTTTTTTCTTGGGGTAGAATCTCCTGTTTTATGTACAAGGGTTAGTTTGAAGCATGAGTTGTAAGAAAATAAATATGAAACTAGAATGACATTTAGAAAAAAGCATCAAAAAACAATTATTACCTTTTTCATTTTTTAGTCGTTTTAGTTTCAATTTTTTTTTTATAAAAAAAGAGTACGGCATGCACTAGTAGTAATATATATCAGGGTACCAAAGATGATGGTCACTGTGAAAAATGGGTTCAATTTGCGATAATGTCTTTGTATACATGTATACATGAATAAAAAATACTTAAAATAATAGCTTTGAATTCCTCTCATGATAAATAATTTTTTTTAATATTGCAGTAGCCTCTCACAATTTTGTGAAAAATGTTGCAATCTGACATAATAATTGTGCAATTCCTAAAATTTCCTATAACACATCAAAAAAGATGTGGACTAAAATTGTTGACAAAATTGTGTGACTTTTCTGTGAGGCATAAAAATTTCAAGGGCTTTGGATACTCAAATTAAATTTCTCTCAATTTAAATCTTCATAGTTTTTAATAAGAATAATCTCAAAAAAGTAAAAATTATTTGTCTCAATGTTTTACCCAAAAAAGTTTGGAGGTTAAGTGAGAATAATTTTTTTTAACTGGTAGTCTGTGCTGTGTTATTAAATTACTCAGTTTTTATGAATGTACTACAATACAATAGTATACATAATACATACATTGAGCATTGAAAAACAAGACAATGCTAAACGTTGACACCCTAAAAAACTATTTAGTTAATGATTTTAAAAATTGTTATCATTTTAAGTTGAAAATCAAGTTGCCTCAAGTTTAAGAAATGATTAAAGCATCCTTTTGATGGATTGTCATTCTTTTGTCTAGTACCGGTATCTGTAATATAAATGTAGGTAATACATGAGACAAAGGGGAGGTCAAATACTAAGAATTATCCATATTAGTTAAAATATTTTTCATTTAGTTAAACCTATAAAGCAAGTTAGTTGTACTTTAGCAAAATTAACTGTATAGTTAATGCCAATTTGAGTATCATTTTTATAACCTTGACAAAGCTTTATACCAGAAAACGTATATTACACACGTACTTGAATTCTAAATCCACGTGAAAATTTTGATTCAGTTTTTGTATTTATATAAGTAACAATGCTTCTTAAAATTAGTTGTGTCTATTGTCTGTGAGTATCATGCCAGTTTTTTAAAATTAAAAGGGTTAGATTAGTTTATGATAAGTTAAAATTCTACAAACTGCCCTTGTTATTTTCAAGCCATTTATATGATGCAAAAGATGAAGACTTACATTATAATGTACAAAAGCCAAAATATTACTGTACAAATTGATTAATCATCCTCATTATATTAACATTTATTCACTTTTTTTAGTATTATTAATTATTATACGTTGTAGAAGATTATTCAGAAATTTTTACATGTCTAATTTACTCAATATATTTTTTTTGGTTATTCATTATTGTTAGTCATTTTAATACAGCGTTTGAATATTATTTTTCATTATTGACAGTTCCTCAAAAATATTTTTTTTTAGTTTACACAAAAATATCTTTTTATTTAAAAAATTAAAACAAATAAGGCACAAGAAGAAGAAACCAAGTTAATAACAAAAAAATGAGAAAAGATTCTTGTATTTTTGATAAGAAGACAGTTTATTTTTTGTGACAAACCCCGTGACATGTAAATTTTTAAGACATGAAAATAAGCAAAAAAAAACATACATACATGGCACACAAGGTGGATTAGGATAATAATTAACGTAAAAAAATAGCCATAACATGACTCTCCATGTACAGATACAATAATAAAAATATATATAAAAAAGTCATGTCTGGATGGTCACAACGGGGATTTGTCTCAGTTACGGAGGAGAGAGAGAGAGAGGTCATGTCCAATGAAGAAACAAGTCAAGATTATTACAAAATATTTGAACATAAGAGTTTGAGCGAATTTACAATAAAAAAATTGTATTTACAATCTTGAGAAGATAATAGCTTGAAAGGGTGTTAAATTGTTAAATGATAATTTGTTTAGTTATAATAATATTAATAGAATAAAATTAAACAAGTGTAAAATAGTTAACATGTACAATGAGAGAAGCCTCATGCGTGCAAAAAAATATTTTCATTAATATTTTAATACATTTTTATACACTTGTTAAAAGTATACAAAGTTTTTAAAAAAATATCTTTTTTTTTGGAAATATTTCCAAAAGAGAGAAAGGAAATGTTTCCAAATAAAAGGGAAATGTTCCCCATTGAAATGTTTCCTTCCTTATTTAAAAGAAAACTTTGTATTTGTAAAGTACAGACAAATATTAGTACAGATATTAGTATTAAAGTGAAGAATAGTTTTTTTTTCATTTTATGTTTCATCTCGTATCAACAAGTGGTAATTTAAAAATGTGATTCAAATTAAAAATAATGAAAATTATTTCTCTCTTGACTTTATACACTAGAGAATCTCTAGTAGAGATACATAATGTAGTCAAGGAGATGAAAAAATAAATGAAAAAGCTTTTTTTACAATATTATCTTGTTAGTGTTTGAAGATACGTACATATGTATAGTTGAAGCATATTGGCGTTGATTACAGCAACTCCAGTGAGTATATTTAATATAATAATAACAGGAAGGAGCCAAGCAGTAAATTAATTTGAAGACTTCCAAGATGCAAAATCAAGGGAAACCCATCTTCCTTTCAACTTTTTTTTTATTTTACTGTTTGTTTAATTTTTGCTCGGTATTTTTTTTAAAAAAAGGAAAGCATTAGTCCAATGTTATTTTGTTGAGAAATTCTCAGTCTTAGTCCATTCCCTTTTGCTTCTTCATCGCCTAATCAATAATACATTTGTTGATACAACTCTCAAAAAATAACATGACATTTAATTTAATTTTTAAATGGAAAGAATAAAAAAATTATGTTATTTTGTCATAAAAAATATTCAAAACTTTGTTTGTTTTGTATTGTTTTGAGCCAAAAGAAAAAATATTTTTCCAAAAAATTAATTTAATTAAAAATTAGTCAACGGTAAATCAACAGAATTTATACTAAATAAAATACTGTAAATTCCAAATTGCAATGGAAAAAGAAACAAAAAAATGATAAAATTCAGAAACGGAAATTATTTTTTTAAAAAAATACTACAGGGTCTTTTAAAAAATGAAGGGAATGCACTATATCGATCAGATTGTAAATTTGTATAATAAAATACAAGAGAGAGAGAGAGCAACAGATTATTAGTTTTTCTACGAAAATAGTTTTTATAATTTCAGTACGTAAGGTAATACAAGTAATTACATAGCGTTTTCAGTCATAACAGTAATTTATTTTTTCACATCAGCAAAATTAAATTTTTTTCTCAGTTGAATGAGAGCTGAGAGAGCGTAAGATGAGAAGGACTATTTTTTATCTATAAATGGCTGTAAAATAGGATAATACAAAAAAAGAATTAAAAAAATTATCAAATATTCACTACATCAAAATTATTCTATCTGTATCAGCATTGGGTGATCCATACTCTTTTTCTACAAGTCATTCTACTAATCTGAGCCAATCAGAACTTATTTTAAAAATTATATTATTCTGCATAAAAACTTAAAGAAAAAAGACTATAACTCACCCAGTGTAAAATATGATAATTTTTAATTTAAAATATTAGTATTATGCTGTAATTTAATTAAAGTGAAAATTCAAAAAAAACAACAACTACTACGTAAAGAGTAAACATCACAAGCTTAAAAAAACATCACAAAACACATTCCCCCCTCCCCCAATGTACTTGATCTGCACACAAAAGCCATAGATGTATTTTTTTTTTCATTTGATTAAAACATCAAAGTCAAAGGGTCAAAGCACAAATCAGATATCACACAAGTGAGGAAAGGAAGAGTTTTTTCTCCTCCGCCTTCAACAAGAGAGAAAATTGTACGTCAAGTTAGTGGCAGAGAGTGGGGGGGAGGTATTATATTACAAAATATATTGTCTTTTTTCCCCTTTACAATACATAAAGGTAAGTTACTTACAAATCTAATTCGAAAAGCATTTCCTTGTATGGATTTAGCATTTACAGATACAAACTAGGCAATATTACATTAGGTAATATTATGTAGCTACAAGTTACAATTCTACTCTACTCGAACCAAAATACATGACAAACCTCATATCACTAATTTATTTATCCGACAAGATGCCTTTAATATGTTTACTTGTTTACATTGTTCCCATTCAATCCCCCAAATTATTTGAAAATCAACAATCCCCTCTAGTTTTCCCCCTTGGGGTCAAGCAAAACTCTACCCGAAAATTCCTCATATGTCAGTCTAGTCCACTACTACTAAGTTTAGGCCCTATGGTCTAAGTTTGGTACTGTACCAAGTTTAGACCCTCTTTGCTCTCACTCAATGTATTTGGGGGTCTAAGTTAGGCCCTTGCAAAAAACATTCGAAAATACAGGGTGCTTCACAAAATCAAAACACGACACTTTATTTATATTTTACAGTACAAATGAATAAAAGTATACTAATGATGAAATCGGTAAAAATTAATTTAACATTTTCCTGACGCTCGAACGCTCGGGGCGGGCCGCCAAAGCGGCAACTCTCTCGTTCTCCAAAAACCGCCTGTGTGCGGATTTAGTAAGGTTTCTTAACGACTCGAGTCGACTCCTATTTGGGAGTCGTTTATGGAAGAGTCG